>JAODKL010000045.1:4596673-4615964 GCA_026780765.1 Petrocephalus schoutedeni | reverse complement strand
GAGGACCGCGGCAATACGGCCCGGGCCAGCCGCCACGTCCAGAAACGGTGGCATCAGAGGACCGCGGTAACACGGTCCGGGCCAGCCGCCACATTCAGAAACGGTGCCATCAGAGGACCGCGGTAATACGGTCCGGGCCAGCCGCCGCATTCAGAAACGGTGCCATCAGAGGACCGCGGTAACACGGTCCGGGCCAGCCACCACATTCAGAAACGGTGGCATCAGAGGACCGCGGTAACACGGTCCGGGCCAGCCGCCACGTCCAGAAACGGTGCCATCAGAGGACCTCGGTAACACAGTCCGGGCCAGCCGCCACATTCAGAAATGGTGGCATCAGAGGACCGCGGTAACACGGTCCGGGCCAGCCGCCACATTCAGAAATGGTGCCATCAGAGGACCGCGGTAATACGGTCCGGGCCAGCCGCCATGTCCAGAAACGGTGCCATCAGAGGACCGCGGTAACACGGTCCGGGCCAGCCGCCACATTCAGAAACGGTGCCATCAGAAGGCCTGGGCTGAAAGAACCTTGAAAATAACCATTTTGTGCATTCAGCTTTCACAGACAGTAGAGAAAAAGCCATGTCCACAGGCTCTCATTGGAACAAACAGCATCAATGCAACCTCTGCTGACTGATGTCCAGCACAACTTCATAAGCTGGGAGGGGAAAATGCATCAGCATCAATAAAGTGAAGCTTCATCATGGAGCAGCTTCCACAGCACAGCCGCACTTTCCAGGAATGCTGTCAGCAACCAGCGAACCTCGCCACCTACACGGCACATCACTAAACAACATCCGGGAGCAGAGAACAAAGTATCCAGTGTGCCAAAGATGCGCCAAAGATACACCGCCCGGTGATACACAGGGTACAGGCCACAGCTCTGGGACTCACTTATGAATCATGTCAGATGTGGGGAGAGACCAACAGACTGGGAGAGAAGGAGAGCGAGATCAGGTGATAGACATGGGAACTGGGAGACAGAGTGTGGATGAAAGTAACCAGAAGGCAGCATTAACCATGGGGAACCCACAGGGTCATATTTGACCCCACCTTTTATTTCAGCCTTACAGTCAACCCACTCATCAAAGTAAAGTATATATATACGTATATATATATATATATTTATTTTTTTTTTTTGATGAATGGGTTGAAAGGCAGAAATAAAAGGTGGGGTCACATATGACCCCATGGGTTCCCTAGGGTTGAAGTCATTATAAATCTGTAGTGTCGAAGTACAGTATATGAAAGTAAAAATGAGGTGAAATTGATAAGCAACCATGAGGAAGAGTGGGACAGGATGCTGTGTACAAACGATGAGTTTAGAGAATGAAAAAGCGAGAGAAGGACATAGACAGGGAACGACTACTGAAATAGGCCACTGCACATGGGACATGCCACGTCCCAGATCAGTCGTTCACCTCGGGAGGAGGGGAAGGATAGAGAGTGGGAGTGAGGGGCTGAACGCATGAGGGGGTGGGGCCTGGAGAACAAGCGAGCGCAGGGGTAAAGGTCAAACTGCGCCGTCGAACGGGTGGCCCGCGAACGGAGACGCCCACGTCAGTGAGTGACACCCTGCAGACAGAGATTTCCCAGCAAGTCTAATTTCAGCAGAAACACTCACTCAGATTCAGCTGGCCGTTACGGCGTCTTACGTAAGCGGCACTCGTGTGTGCGGCCAAAGGAATTCATTTGTCAAAATGTGTTAAAATTAACCTGTTGCACAAAAAAAATACATTATATCACCAGTCCGTCGTTCCAAAGAAGGGCTAATGGGCATCGAAGACGAATGGAGCATGGATAGTGTGCGCTGTGATATGACGTGGTACCCAGGCCCTCACCCAGTTAGGATGGACTGGAAGAGTCATAAGTACTGCAGGACAGGGGAGAGGGCCCTGCCGGCATAGGGCTGTGTCAGATACAGGAAGGCCACTCCTATTTATTCAGCTCTGATTGGCCCATTGCCCCCGTATTCTCAGAGGATGGACGGATGGCCTCTCCGCCTGTTTCCTCAGCCTTTTCCCTCTTTATCAGTGGAGGTATAAATAAAAGCTCCCACCCCCACTATGACCTCCCCTGCCTCTACGAGCCAGATTCTGACAGCAAGCGCCCATCCTAGCCAAGGGGAGAGCAGCAGAGGACATGTGATAGACAGGCAGGCATTACTAACAGACATGGGCGGGATGGATGGGCTCCTTTGGGCAGTCTGTGAGAAGCACATGGGCAGATTAGTGCCGCTTTATGGCACTGCTGCCAGCGCTGGCCTGCCCATGTGCTGCTCTGTGTGTTTGTGTCAGTGGGAAATAGCCCTGGCTTCAGCGGCTGCTGATGTCCTTTAGCGAACAGCCCCTTTTAGCGAACAGCACGCTTTACCGAAAAGGCTCCCTTTAGCGAACAACCCACTATAGCGAACAGCACGCTTTACCGAAAAGGCCCCCTTAAGTGAACAGCATGCCTTACTGAAAAGGAACGCCCCCATTAGGTTCCCAACAGCATGCTTTAGCCGAGGGTCCCCTTCAATGTGTGACTGACTCCCTTCGGCGAACGGCCCGCTTTAGCCGAGGGTCCCCTTCAGTGTGTGACTGACTCCCTTCGGCGAATGGCCAGCTTTAGCCGAGGGTCTCCTTCAGTGTGTGACTGACTCCCTTCGGCGAACGGCCCGCTTTAGCAGAGGTTCCCCTTCAGTGTGTGACTGACTCCCTTCGGCGAACGGCCCACTTTAGCCAAGGGTCCCCTTCAGTGTGTGACTGACTCCCTTCAGCGAACGGCTCCCTTTCGAGAACGGCGCTCCTTAGCAGACGGCTCCCCCTGCTGCTGCTTCCTCGTGTCCCATGTGTCTCTGCCCGTCCCTCACACTCTGTGTCTACGTCCCGTCGCCTCGGAAACCCCCAAAGCCACGCTGCCATCCGCTCTTCCCCGCATCCACCCCCAGTCCCTCTCTAGTCATTCCTCTGGTATTGATAGAGACATGCGTTGCTCTACCAGGCTCCCAAACAGCCTGCCCCACATCTCCCCGCGACCGGGCACATGCAAATGAACGCCGCGGCTCATCCACCTCTGTGCTTCCCTCTCTCCCTGCTCATGGTGGGCTTCCCCCACCCATCTTTACTGCTTTGCCTCCACTCTTCCACCTCCCTATGTAGAGCTTCCTCCTCCTTCACTTCCCCACCTAGCCACCCGTCCATCATTCCATCTCTCCGCTATAAGCGAAACAAAGGTTCTCTCTCTTACTGTGTACTCTTCTTCTTCTGTTTACTCACTGTCTGCTTGCAGATCCTTCTTCCCTCTATTAGAGGGATCACAGAAGATAGGGGAATGTCCAGCCCCTGCCAGTTGCAAAAAAAATGAGAGAGGGAAAGAGAAGAGCCAGGTCAAACACCTGATTAAAGAGAAAATCTTGTGATCATTATGCAGCTAAAAAATGACATTCTTGCAGATATTTCTGCCTGTCGCAGGGTATCCTTGGTTCTGTCTTCCAGTACCATCAGTAGTAACAGTTCTTTTTCCCCCGCTCTGACCATCAGTCTTTCTCTCCTCCTCTCTCCCTCCCTCCCTCCCTCTCTCCCTCGCTGCCTCTCCACAGAAGCACGTTGAAACAGCCTCGGCGTCTCTCTCTTTCCGCTGGTTGGACCGCCGGTCTGCTGCTCTCTCCTCCCCCTTTCCCTCTCTTCCATTCTTGGTTGTGATGCCCCTCCCCCTACTTTCCTACCGCCCCCCGTCTCTCTTCCTCTCCATCAGCTTCAGATGCAGGCCACACTATTCCCTTCCTCACCGCTCCTCTTTGATGGTGAGCTGAGTCGCAGACTTAGCAGAGATGAGAGTCTGTTTCTGGGAGAGGCTGACTGAAGATGGAGGGTGACAGCAGATTAGAGGCACAGAGCTGCACAGGAGCCACAGCCTGATGCAGTAACGGTGCCAGACAGACCAAACAGCTGTACACAGAGCTAGCATGTCTACCCTGAATTTACATACAGCACACACTCGGCTTATTTTAGGCTGTTATTGTCAGTTATTGTGAAAGAAGCCTCTCTACACATAAGTAAGAGTTACCATCAGACACAGATCACAGGCGAAATGAAGGATAGCATGTGTAGCACCCACAAAAGCCAGGCTGCCGTGTCAGATCCTCCCCGGCTGAAACACGCAGCCAAATGGGGCAACATGGCGGCTGGGCAGCCCAGGTAAGTGGAGGCCTAACCTGACAGCTAGAATCACGCCACATAAGGCAGAGGACCATCACCTGTGCAAACAAGCGCTTTGGACTCTAAACGCGGACAAACAGCAAAGTTGTGGCTGTTTCCACAGCCTGGGCCCCTCCTGAGCATTTGCTGCTGTTATCTGACTTTTAGCATTTGCATGTTAGAGATTCCTGCACGTCCTTTCACAACAAGCAAACATCGCTGTTGTTAAGGAGAAGCTGGTATACATTTTACTTATCTATATCCATAACCCTCCAATCAAATATCCTATTCCAGACCTAACAGCAATAGAAAGGGGTATAGCCAGGACAGGATGCCGGTGTATCACCAGCCACTCTTATTCTCCATGGGCAGGACATTTGGCTATTTAAATACAACAATTAGCTTAAGTACATGTCTGTGGTTTACATCAGGGGCGTCCAACTCCAGTCCTGGAGGGCTGGAATCCAACACAATTTGTAGATTTCCCTGCTCAAACACATCTTAATCAGCTAATTACCAGGTTTAATAGGTATGTTTGAGCAGGGAAATCTGCAAACTGTGTTGGATTCCGTGCACGTGACAGCACAACGTAATACTTACGCGTTGGCGGTAATGCTGGTGTAAACAAACCTACTGCGCTGACATTAATATAAAAGTATAGCACATACAATTATCTACAACACATAATACTTGACAATGATAATAACTGTTACTGGTTTATGCATTTACTATACTGTACTTTTTACCATTATTTAGGTTATACCATCTAGGTGTAAGTCACCTAACAACGCATTTCTCACAACGTATCCCAGTCACTGAGTGAAGCATGACTGTAAATATCTTTTAGCAGTACATGCAACTAACCCTTAAATAGAGGATGATGCCCTTAACATATGATAAAACACTCTAACCTAATTGCTAAGGAGAGAACTTAAATTTACTTTTCATAACAAAACTTCAGAAACAATCCACAGGATAACACTGTTTTGAATGAACAGTAATGTACCTTACGTCAGACTTCCGAATTGTTATAACTGAATATAACCATAGGCAAACAGGTCCCTGGTTCAAAGCTGGAAATATTTTCTGCAGTCATGCCACACAAACTGCATTAAAGTTATATGTTCTATGAATTATGAGTTTCATGATTACTGAATGAACAAATAAACAAGCGAAATCCAAAAGTGTACTGTGTATAATGACATACCTAATTTATGGTTTTAGTAATATCACCAAAAGAGAGAAAGTGTACTTTAATCACACGCAAAACATAAAGATATGGTTATTAGGATCCAATGTCACAAAAGAAAAAAGAGTCATTTACAAAGAAAAGTAATTTTGACTAAATGCAGAATGTAGGAGACTCTCTCAAATGTCAGTTACTTATGTACATTGACCTTCTTCTTACCATTAGAGTAAAATAACATTAGCTCCTTTTTTACCAAATCATTACTTTTTTTTTTAAACAAAATCAGATGTTTCTTAATGGAAATATTTGAGCCTATAGCTTCAGGGGGGATGTGCACAGTGACACCCGCATTTCACTATAGCTTCAGGGTGCATGTGCACAGTGATCACTTGCATGTCACTATAGCTTCAGGGGGCGTGTGCACAGTGATCACCCGCATTTCACTATAGCTTCAGGGTGCATGTGCACAGTGATCACTTGCATGTAACTATAGCTTCAGGGTGCACGTGCAAAGTGATCACCCGCATTTCACTATAGCTTCAGGGGGCGTGAACACAGTGATCACCTTCCGGTCACAGCCAGACTCCAGTATTAAGCCGACAAAACTGAGCGGTGGAGACACGCTCAAAGCTGGGGCCCTTTGCAAGGGCCTGCCTGCTGACTCTGCTGTCATTATGCAGGCACCGTTTGGCAAAGTATCCCTCACACAAGTGCACGTTGTGCATCTCCCTACATGTGCTGCATATATCAGCATTACTCAAATTAAAGTCCTTCCAAAGTGGTGAAGTCAGTATTTTGGTCCTTTTGAGCAGCAGTTGCTGCTCTTGAGCCATCTTCCTCTCCTTTTCCTCTTTTGCTGGTGTCCTCATTATGAAAAAAGCTGTTCTACTTGCCTTCGGAGTTAACCCCTCACTCGTGCCAGAGGAAGCAAAAATGGGTCATGGAAAGGGAAGGGGGAGGGACAGAAGATATGAAGAGATACCATATCTGACAAAAGAGGAGTCAAGCAGTGTAGATATGGAGGTCAAAAGAGTTTTCAAACAGCTGAAGTCACAAAAACCAGAGGTAGGCATGAAGTGCACATCCATACATGAATAAAACTTTTAACAAAGATCTTTCATTTTTATTATTACTTTATATTATTTTACAGCATAACATTAAAAGATTTTTTTCTGTGTAAAAAAAAAAAAAAAAAAAAAATCCAGTTTAAAAATGATTTTTATATACAAGGGAACATCATCCAGAAAAAGTATGAGAAAATCTCTGTAGTAACTTTACTCACTTTAACAAAGACAGTCAGTGATGTATTAAAGTTATATATTAAAGCACCGTTTATTAAAAAGAGACAAAGTGAAATGAATGAGCCATTCCTGTCCCGCCTAGCAAAACGCACACGTGTGAGATCTGGACCATGCTGGCCTGCGCCTGGCAACCAGCTGCTCCCCAATTCGGCCTCATCAGCATCGCTTCAGCTTTCACCCCATCAAGTATCAATTAGGTACACATCAAGTTATTTGAAAAGAAATTTAAATGCAGACACATCCATATAACAGAGCCTCAATTGAACAACTGTACATAGAGAGCAAAGCTTGTGTGCCACGTTGAGATGATATAGGTCTGCGGTACCAGTAGGATTCTGTCCCATGTCACCGCAAGCAGGCACTAGACCACCTCATTCTACTGACCCCCCCCCCCGCCACCAAGGAGATGGTACGAATTGAGAACAAGCACAACATAAGCAATACACAGCCCTGGCCACAGAAAAGGAACACTCCAAGACACTTAGAACTCTGCTGCCTCTCACGCATGTGGAGACATTGTGCTTCAGTCTTGCAGTTCTTACAGAAGGTAATCAAGCAGACAACAAAACAAGTACCAGACTCAGTGATACTGTGTCCCACAATAACACTTCTGACTTACCCTTCAACTGACTTTCACAAATATGTAATTTCTCTGGAAACCTTCCTCGAAATTTTACAAAACCTACAAATTTACAGAATGCGTACATTTATATTTGCATTAGGTACTCTTTCGGTTCAGTTTATAAAGGCAATGCTCAAACACAGTGTGTGTCCTCATACAAACATATGGACATATAGTATATAACCCATTGGGTAAATGAAAATCGTACAACTAGCCTTAAAATTTCAATACAGTACAAATATTCACTGAACAGCACATCAGCACCCCCTTGTGTCTTACATATGTTATTACAAAACCAAGTTAAATAGGAACATTTCATGATATTAAAAACACCTTCTTTACTCACAATCCAATCCAAGATTACAGAGGGGATCATTTATGTTTTGGGTGAATAAAAATGTAAAAAGTCACACTGCACAAACTTAACATCTACCGTTAACCAGCTTTGCCCCCGTTCCACGTTCTGGTCAAATAGCGCAAACACACAGACTGACACAGATAATGTACTGCCTTAAAAGTGTCATTTTAAAAATTTCTAATGAGTACTATTCCCGTACATTTTTAAAAAAGAGTGACTCGAGCAAACTTCGTCAAACGATGAACCTTGTTAAAGCAACATTACCTCTGAAACCACCTGAGAAACAAACATGCATACTAAGAACTGCAACGGCATAGTAAAAATGTACCACTGCATCAGTCTGTATACTGTAGGTCTAGGTCCACAGATTCATCTGTTACGACAAGCCTTAACCGCTTGGGTCTCCTGTCTGGGTGGGGGGGAATTAGGGAGTGTGAGAACGTGGGGAGGGAGCAGGACCCTGAGTGAGCAGGCTGGGCTACAGTAGGGCCAGGCTGATGCACATCCTTCCTACCATGTGCGTCCCTCCGCATCGCTTCCTTGCTCCCCACACCGGCAATGTTGCCTACAGAGAAACAAGGTGAATAGTTTGAGGACTTTGGCCCACATGGCTCAAAAACTAGCCTGCCTTGTGTTCCAGAAGACTCCATCAGGCAGCGGTAGGTGCAATTCGTAGCCCCCGGATAGTTCAAATATTCCCTTCCGTCCCTGTAACCCAGGGTGACAGTGTGGTCGCCACTGATGTTGAAAACATATGGAGGAGCCTGACAAAAAGAGCTGGACTGAGTCTTACTAACAGGTACCTGCTGCTCAGGGTCATGACTGCAAACTATCTGGGGGCTGTTATTCTGGGATGATGTCTGTGGTTGGTCCATAGACACAGAAGGACTGTAGGTAAAGTGCGAATGTTCAGGTCGTACAAAGGATTGGGCCTTGGAGAAGGGCAGCTGGCGTTTGTCTGAACACGAAGACAGTTCACAAGCAAGACGGACATTTTCAGCATGCAACAGTGTTTGCGATTTGTCCTGGATTGGACTTTGGTTGTGAGATAAACAGTCATTAACAAGGGGACTGGAAGATATAAAGGACTTATGGAAAGGGGTGATAGTTTTACCTGATAAATTACAGGAATGACTTGATTTAACAGGTAGAGGTTTCTCAAAAATGACTGATTCTTTACTGGGTGTCAGATATACTGGCTGACCTTTCTCACTATGAGAAAAAGACTTGCCTGGGAATTTAGGCGTCTCAAAATTAACAGAGACTTTTCCCGAATTAAAATCATATTCTGACAAGCTACCTTGTCGACAGGCAATGTTGGAAGATGAAACACTGTAACAGGGACGATTTTTTCCTGCATCAAAATATCCGGATTTTGTGCTTTGCATCTTAGTGTACAGGTCGGCATTTTTTATACCGGCTCCATTCAGCCAGGGAGTCGCACAGAAATTTTGATCCTCCCGACCACAATGACTTTTAACAGCACAGTTTGAGTTATGCAAGACACCTACATTTTTATCATGCACACAGAATATATCCCCCAGGTTCACAGTGCGCATTTGTGAATAAAATGCAGAATTATTCTCTGGAGTCAAAGGGTACGACTTTATGGTTTGATTCTGTGCCCCAGAACTGCACATGCCAGCTGCAATTTGACTATTAGTAAAATATTCTGGTTTGCCTGTAGAACTAGGCGTGTTCAAATGTGCCAAAGGCTTGTCATGCACAAATGACTGCACTTTACCACAATCTGAGCGGACAAAATCTCCTCTGCAGCTGAAGTAATCAAGAGGACTGTTTTGAGTAGGCTGAGAGAGGGAGTTTGAAGACGTATGCCTAGAACTTGATATTGTATCGAATAATTCTCTGGTGGAGTACTGATTTCTTCCTGTGAAAGGAAGTGATTGCGTGCCTGTATCTTGCTTCATGTAAGCCAGTTTATTTCTGTCCAGAGAGCCATTTAACAGGACTGCACTTTTCTGAGCCTCGGATTCAAGAGGAGATGCAAAACCAACATTTGTGGTGCTTAAAGATCCTGTATCTTTTGTGGTGCCCAGACCCTCATTCAGCGTGACAGAGACATTCTTTGAGGAACAGATATCCGAGAAATTTTGAAATTCTCCTCCTGGGCTGAAATGGCTTCCAGGACTAGGTGTATCAAGATAAGATGCTTCTGCCTGCCACGGCTCAGATGCAGTCTGTGGGAATGGACCATTGAAAGACTGGTTGTCTTCATCCATGGGGCAAAAGTCTGTTAAAGAGCTTTGGAGGTTGCTTTGTGGAGGCATCTCATAGTACCCTTCTAAGTTTAAAGAGTGGAAATCAAGAACATCCTCACAACAGTGAGTACTACTAGAATCTGCAAGAGGGACAGAACTCTCTGAAAAGAAAAGTGAATCTTGATGTTTTGGCTGCAGCTGAAATGAGGTAGAATTCGTATCAGTGGGGAAACCATACTCAGAGGAGCACAAAGCGTTTGCCACCTTCACCGTGGGAAAAACAGATGCGCTGTTCACATCAAGCATATGACTAAGACAACTGGTTCTCTTTTGCTCCTCAGTCCTCCTCCACCACCATTTCCTTGCCGGAGGTTTTCCTACTCCGTTCTTGGTTTTTTCATTTGCCCTCCTTTGTATTCCTTGCCATTTTCGTCTAGGGTCTTCATTCAAACCGTGAGGAGAGTGGAGAGTAACAGAGGAGAGTGGGACAGAGGAAGAATCTGCTTTGCCAGACTTCATTAGGACTCTTCTCTGTTTGTGCAAAAAGGATGACGAGTCAACATTTTTAAGTTCAGGGTAGTTCATATGTACTCTGTACTCTCTCTCTGGTACATCCTGACCAAAGCTTATGCTAGTCCTTGAAATATCACTATTTTGTTTGCAGTTAATAAAGTCCACGGTCCAGTCATCTTTGGCTTTTCTCCGTAGTCGTAGTCTCAGTAAGGAGTGATCCTCTTTACCAACATTCAAAAGACCTCGGTTATCACTGCTATCCATTGGTTCCGTCTTATACTTTTTAATTCCTTCTTTATCCTTAATGTCACAGTCTTTGACGTGTTGATCAGGCATTTCATTGTCATAAGACCTTCCAATTATTTCACTCTCTAGGACTTTAATCGCTTTACATTTCCTAGTCTTTTTAACCAGGAGAGATTTTGATTCCATGTCCACTGCTTTTTCTCTAGCTCCCCGAAAAGCATTTTCCATTCTGACTTCTCCCATTTGCTCCTCAGCTACTCTACGGGTGTCAGTTTCTATGTTTTTCTTCTCCTTCACCTCAGTATTACACCCTGGCTTGAAAACCGCATTCTTTACTCGTAGACTTCCCACTTTGTCCCTTTCCATACTCTGTTCCAGTAGCACTTCTTCCAGCTCTCCCTTGCAGCAAAAATTCCTCCCCTTTCCGTTGTTCAAATCAGAGACACAGTCCAGAATAGATTTTAAAGGTTCTAGTGGTTCCGTTTCTTGGGCCGAGCTATTATTTCCATCCACGTCCCTTTCCACCTTCCTAGCCATCTCCCACACCTCCCCTCGTTTTCTCTTAAAGCGAAACTTAAAATGTTCTCTCACACCACACTTGTTTAACAGAATCTGGTCTTCAGCCTGCCGACGCATTCCCAAATGTTCTTCACGCCACCTTATTTCCTCGCTCAGGTTTCCGATCCTCCCGTCAGGCTCTGCAGTCTGAGGTTTTCCTTCAGGGTTCTCCTCTATCAAGTCATTCAGGGAGACCCCAAAACAAGCAGAAGTCCTTTTGGCCCCAGAATCGGCTGCTGATTTGAAGTTTTCCTTCCCTGCCATTCCCCTTTCTTGTGCCAGCACCATTCTTTTCAGTACGTCCATTTCTTCAGTCTCCATTCCTCCAGGAACAACAGGTCCTTTTATTTTTTTCTCACACTCCCTCTCCTGTTCACCTCCTCGATCCCATTCTACCTCCGTTTCCGTGTTTTCAAACGACACAAGGGGTTTTGTCATTTGCCTGTTTGCTGGGATATCGACCTTGTCGCCAGCTTTATTACATTCTTCGGATGCCTTTATTCTACCAATTGTCGCCCTTTTCCTTCTCCGTTTTTTAAGCAGCCTCTCCTTTCGGTGTCGACTTACTTGGCGTTTTAAACGGTTCACTCTAGAATGTAACTTTCTGAAAGCTACACGCTCTTTCGAGGGTCTCACTAAAGCTCTCTTTTTAAATCTAACACTACATGTAACCATATTAATGCGAGAGCCACCATTCAAGCAGTCATTTTCTGTCGTCATTCCACCTTCCTTCATTAGCGTTGAGCCAGCTGCTACTTCAGGTTCTTCACTCAACGGCAAGTCATGTCTTTGACCTGAAAAATTCTCTGCTCCAAGTCCTGTGAGCTTCATTGACAGAACCTGTAAACCTGCAATATTTAACCCCTGTTCCAATTCAGTGTCCATTTCTTTTCGAGGAATCCGTTTCTTTAGGGGGATATTAGCCAACCCTTGCGTCTGTGGATTTGGATCCAAACATGGCAGACAGTCAGATTTCATAACAGCATGAGGAGTAAGTGTTGAAAGAGGAGACTGAGTTGGCTTTAGTTCTTCAGCATAATGTGATGGGAAATACTCAAAAACTTGAGAAACTGGTTGCAGACAACCCTGGAGCTCAGAGTCTGCCTTAGGAACCATGGATGACTGGCCCTCTGTCATTTCATCCCTAGTTGTGTTCAGTTGTACCTTATCCATTTCCTTTAATTTTATGATTTCTTCACAATCTGTTGCTTGACTGAGTTGTGGACACCCACTGCTTGCAGGTTTTCCCCCCATCTTGCTCAAATCTTTCACCACCTTTGCCTTCTCGAATATATCAAAAAGATTAACCCTCACTTCCTTAACACAAAGGTTGTGCCCATTCATAGCTGCTATTTCCCCATTTTTTTCATCTCTGAAATCTAATACAGAGCTTAAATTCCCACACTCTCCATTTTCAAGATTTGTTCCCTCTACCCTTTTGCCTCCAGTTGCCTTATCTGCAGTCCTAAACATTTCCTTGCAGAATTCTCCTTTCCCATTATATTGTTCACCCTGTGATACAACAGCAATTACTTTAGAACCCATTTGACTTTCTATATTAGTTATATCAGCTGCTCTAAATGACATTCCCCTCAACCCTTTCTTACCTTCAAGTCTTCCAAAATCCTTGCCATTCCGTCTCTTAGAGTTCTCCTGTGATCTGGAAATTCTAGTTCTGTTTTCCCTGTCTTCTACTCCGGCGCCGCTTCCTCCTATTTCCTCCATAATCCCTCTCCCATCTCCCTCCGCTGCCTTTTGACCAAGCTTGCAAATTTCTAGACTGGACAACCTGACCAGATCGACTGTAACATACCGATTAAACAATGAGAGAAGAGGCTGGTGGCCAGCAGGAAAGGATTCACAGTTGTGAGAACTGAAGGAGGAGGGCAAGGAGCAGGGACCACAGAGATGTGGTTCTAGGGTGCAAGGTCCATTGCTATCCCGTCTCCCCAAGGTGTTAGAGGCAACTTTACAAAGCCCAGTTCTTTTGCTGCAGTTGTTACGACTGCTGCTGTGTGAGCATCTGGTACCTTGGATAGTCCTGTCAGTCCCCAGTGTGTCTGCACTTCCACACCTGTCCTTTCTTAGACCTGAAGGCTGGCCTGCTGCTTGTGGTCCACTGCTCTTAGACTGTCCTCCTCCAGTGTGTGCTGGATTACTGGCACATGCCGCACTACCACGGCACCTATTAACAGGTCTGGTGGTGCAATTTGTGCTCATCATGGTATCTGTGGCTGTACTGGTGCCAACCCTTGCTGCTGGAGTGAATTTAGTACTACCATTTCCACTTCTAAGTCCACCGCTGCTGCTGGTACTACTACTACTACTACTATACACGATTTCGGATACAGAGTCAGTTTTACAAACCCTTAGCCCAGAACCAGCACTCAAAAGCATATTTCTTGTCATATTCCTTGTTCTAGAAGAGACTTGTTCTTGCACACAAAGTGGAGAGTCTTCCACCATGTCGACATTTCCCTCGCCAGGGTTCTTCACAGGCACCACAGAGGAGATGGAATGGAGGACGACTGCGGGAGGCGATTTGGCATCGGGAGAGCCGTTTTTCGTTTCATCGCTTCCGTCCTCCTCTCCGGTCAGGGGAACGTCACACTTAATCCCGCTCTCCGGCTCTTCCACTTCTGGCCATCTGACTAGGCAACCGGAGGTGCTTGTTGATTGGTCCACTGAGCAGCGACGCAGACACACTCGCAGGTCCTTGAGCATGATATGCGAGACAGAGGGGACGGCAAAGCTGTACTTCCTCTCTGCTTGTCTCCCTTTCTCATCTGTTCTCCATCTGTTAGTCTTCGACAGTTTCAGTTTTCTGCTGCTGCTGCTTGGAGGAAACGTATTCTTCTTCATCCCCTGAAGGGACCCCTTGGAAGAATAAGCTATAAAATAAATAAATTAAATTAAATCAAAGAGAGAGACAGAGAGAGATAAATACAAATTTATCTGAATTCACATTTTATATTAAGACCTGAAGCAATGCTTTTCTCAATGAGTTACAATAAGAATTAGCCAGATTGTTAATTGGGAACAGTGTTTTATGGTCAGACCACCCTTTTCCCCACTAAAACAGATTTTCAGATATCTTCAGCGTTCCTGCTGTTTTTGAATAAGTGAAAACACAAAGTGATTGTCACTGTAGACACACCACAACAACAAAACATGTCCTCTGCATTTAACCCACATGTGACAAAGTAGCGGGCAGCTGATTCAGCATTAATTCAGGGGTTGCTGGCTTGGGGACAGTACATACACTGAATGCTCAGGGTACCTCAGTAGTACCTTGCTGGTCGGGAAATCGAACCAGCAACCTCTCAATCACAAGTGCATTTCCCTAACCATCATGCCACCACTGCCAAATAACTGTACAAAATGAAGCTTAATTTCTTTCCCTAATATGTGTAAGGCGGAAGATGGGAGGCAGAGCTATGCAGCAGGTAGCACTGCATTATTTTAAACACGTTCCTGCATGTCCTGGGAATGATTGGCATTCCATTCAGGGTGTCCTACACCAAGCGCCATCACAAGAATCATTCATCCTCTACAGGGTCGCAGTTTAAGGACAATGAAGGGAAGCAAGGCCGAGGATGTCGTCCACTGCACTTTTTCTATACCTGAAATCTCCAAGCTAGACGGCCGCAGAATGAGACACCTCACAGATAATCTTACCCATGCTGCTCAATGCTAGGGTGGTGCACTGGGGGAAGTTTCCCTTCACCCGACTCAGACGGAGGTCGGTCTCCCTTAGGCTGTACTTCTGGCCGGGAGCATCACTGGAATCCACATGGACCGGTTGTCTTTTACTCTGCTTAAAGGAGCCCTCACCCCTCCTTAAAGAAAGTTAAAGTGAATTCAGTGAGTTCCCTGACAAACATGTGATACTGCAAAATTTCTCCAAGATTTGTTCAGATTTAATTACAATCCTACAAGTTCCATTAACAGTGAACTTAACATAAACTGGGAAAAAGTGCCAGGCCACCTACAGACATTAAGCCCAACGGGACCTGTCCCCTCTCACCTCTCACACGTGCAGCATTCGCACATCTCGTTATCTTCGCCGAAAAAGCTGTCACCATAGTAACAGGTGATCTCTTCCCCAGGAGAAATGGGCCGGACAACTTTGACACAGGCACCATACTTGTCACCTGGGACAAACTGAGGGGAAAGGAGAAGGCACTGAGAAGAACGGAGGGGGGGGGCAGACTTCAGACATGTAAATGTTTGATACTGCAGAACGGCATATTCCAGGGACTTTTAGAGAGATTTGCCCATGTGGGATGAGGCAGTGACACTACAACCTCAATTAACTTCTTTCAAAACTGAACAAAGCTCTGAAACTTCTGAAACTTAAGAGAAAGTCAAGCCCAGACATCCAGAATTGTAGAATATACAGCCCAAATGCTATGAGATGCAATCCTCTAAGCTTATGCACTAGTTTAAACCCAGCCCTAGCTTAAGTCTGGCTACTAACAGACTGGAAAGGAGAATTATTCAGGACATTCCTGCTCTTTGGACTGCATGCATAAGCTAATGAAAAGGATGCCTCTTTCCAATATGGAACCACAGGCACTGGGACAGCGGCACCAAATGATGTCGGCAAACGTTTACCTGCCAGACGGCGCAAAAACAGAAAAGAACTTCAAACTGACACTGACACCAACAAGCATATTTACAGCCCAGTCCTTTATAGGGGTGAAATCAACATAACAAGGAAAACAGGAAAGACCCAGCTGACAAGGCTCTTACCTTACAGTTTGGTCTGCAGTCTTCACACCATAAAGAGATAAAATAGTGATTAAAAAGGGTACATTCACTATATTAGCTTTAAAAACAACAAGTAGCACTTTAATAAAGACTGTGAATGAATGCAAAGGGCTGCAGGTCGCTAACAGCACACAGCGATTTGATAAACCATGGTGAACAGGAAGCTGAAGCGAGAGAGAAGATGCTGACCGTGATTGATGAAAGCAGCAGGGCCCAGCCACAGCTGGGCACAGCGCTTGCGGGTAGAGTACATCACGCTGAAATCGTTTACTCCGGCTCGGAGAACAGCGCTATCAGCCGCACTCAGCTCTGCGATACAGCCCTGCAGGACCTCCACGCGTTCACCCACCGACCTGCAGGGGGACACGGGATTGTGTGGCACTGGCACGCAATCACACAGACAGGCACAGAGGGGCACGCTCGCACGCACGCAGACTAAGGCCCCTGGCTCACCACTGTCGTGTTGAAGTGATCTTGGCGCCATTGGTTTCTGAGGAGTAACGGTCACATGACTCAATTTGAACACCGCTGTCCAATAGGAAGGCGCTGAGATAGCGGTACACCTGAGAAAGAAGGAAGCTTTGATTTAGTGGTGAGAACACACAGCTCCCTGTATAAACCTGGCATGGGCTGTACAGATAGGAGCAGTAAGGGAGTTGCAGCATGGACCCGGTGCCCGTCTGTTTGGCATAAGAGAGCAGCCACGAGAGAGACACTCACATGCTGTCTCAGCAGCTCCTGTCGGTGAGAACCCAGCTCCGTAAAGTAACCCCAGGCCCAGTCCCCCACCGTCAGGGCCTCAAAGGTCGCCTGGAAATCATGTGTCCGTCTGAAGCGCTGCAACGTCTCCCTGAGGTAACCCCAGCGGCGGATTTCTGGGGGAGGGCTGCGGGAGAAAAATCGGCCAGAATCAAAACCCGCCAAGGCTTCATGTCTCATTAAGCACAGGCGGCATGTCTGACAGAGGTCAGAGCTCAGGCGCAGACAGAGCCCAACGGAAAAAGGGGGGCTTTTTGTCAGCTGACCCCAACTCCAAACAGGTTACAAAGAGCGATGATTCCGTACCTGATATTCATCTTGTGGGTGCTGAAACCCAGCAACGGGTCCAGCACTAGGCTGGTGGCCAGGTCATCGATCTCACACAGCTCTCTGACACTCATTCTGCTAGAGCCCTCCATCTCCACCCTCCATCCACATGCTGCAGGGTGACAGGACAACAACAGTCAGCGTGCCATCCCATATCCAGGCCTGCCTTAAATCAGTCAGCCACGGGAGCACTTCCGTGTCCACAGAAACCCAGGAGAACTGCCATGTCCTCTTAAAACAGCATAATGCAACAAATAATGAAAAATCATGCATAATATTACAAATAGTTACTGCAAAGCACTAAGAGTAGCAACAATACCGGAGTCGTTTTTAAGTCGAGTTTAAGAGACCAAATATACCCATTACAGGATTTACAGCACTACCCAGCAAAGCCGTCAAATCCCACTGCTGGCTCGAATTTAGTTGAGCTAGTAGTAATTCTCCTCGGAAAGCACCTTCCATCACTGTTCATTGCTACCTGCAACTGAGCAACTAACTCTCCAGTACCTTCCCTCCAGTACTAAACCAGCATCCGTGCCGTGCACCAAAATCTCGGCTCCCCGACAGGCCGTTCACGCTCTTTCATGCAAACGCCCGCCACCCCCGTCCGGCTCTCACGGTCCGGCCCAGCCGAACCCGGCCCGGAACCGTCGGTACCACGCCGGGAAGGGAGCGTGTCTGCGCGGCCAAAGAGAAAAACGGCACCCAAGCGCCCAGATCGCTCCCCGCATCGGCCGGATCTCAAACCGGCGCTGAGGGTCGCTCGGCACGGCCGCCGGCGACTAACACTCCGCGGCGGAGAATTAGCATCGCTTCTGTCACAGTAGCCGAGCCCAGGCAGAATACGGCGGACGAAGCCGGGTTTCGGGGAACCGACCTCTGGCTGCGGCAAAACAGGGCGCAGCTCCGGATTAACGGGAAATAAAGACCGTCGGAGTGAGGGAAAAGCGGCGCCCCGGGGGCCGGAGCCAGCGGCCGGGGCGGCTCCGCCTCGGCGGTTATTCTTTCGAAATGTGTGAGCGACCCGGATCGGCGCGCCGGAGAGCCCGCTGACTAGCTAGCCCCGGACAGCCGTATCTGACAGGCCGTGGGGCTCCGGGTAACGCCACGAAAGCGCGAAACAAAGCGAAAGCACGGAGCCGCGCTCTGCGCCGATCAATCACGCGCGGAACGCGGCCGGAATCACAAAGGCGGCTCCGGTATTTAAATCCAAAAGTTTCATACCCTTGCGCCGTCTAACAGAGTATGCTTTATTTTTTTTCCTATCTTCACGTCGACGTAACTGCCGTCACACCTGTCCCTGACGTCGATTGGTCAGCGAGGACTTCAGTTTGACTTACAGTAATGCCATTGGCTGACTGCAGAAGTCCCCGCCCCAATTCTCTCACAACGGGGTCGGGCTGTATATGCGTTGATTTGTGGTTACCTGTTATCTAAATCGCAACTGAAAACCCAGTCAGATACTTCTATTGGTTAAATGCAGTTTCCGCTGATTCGCTTCTCAAGCTGATTTAGAGAGGTCGCTGGTGCAAAATTCAAGAGTAAACCTTTCGGTTTATTAATAATCATAATAATAATAATAAGCGCTTGATCTAATATTTATGAAACCGACAGCAGGATTCGGGACAATTGTGTGCTCGCATGTCATTTCAGAAATGCCTTTAAAAACGTATTATTTGAATATATGCGAACATATATTACGATTCATTACCAGAAAAAAAATGCCTTTGTTTACATCAGTATGAATGAATGATGTTTATTTCACATTCCAGTTGCAGTTCACCAACACTGCCTGTAGAGCATAGCATACACGGTTCGTTTCTCTCTAATGTGTTTTAGTCGTTCTCGATCCACATTATAAACACTTTCTGTATCTGAATACGAACCATTTTCAAAGAGGTATCTAAAATGGAATACATTTTAAGACTTAAGTCTAAACACACAAAGCAAATAATATTGGAGCCGGGTAACGGTTTCGTAGTATGGGTCTTGTAGAATTTATGTACGCGAATAGGTGCTTCATTATTATAGAAATAACTGCGCATTGTTGCGCTATAATACGGTAGCGACACAATGGCGTCTATGTGGTTCAGAGGAACGAAATATACGCATGTACACGCTATATTACGGTAGGTGCAATTTTTTGGTGTGCGTGTTCATGTTACTTTACGGCTCTAGATCTTACATTGGTATCTAACAGTGTGGCAGCAATGTGTAATTGGAAGGTGTGTAAGGAAGGAACAGTAGG
>JAODKL010000045.1:4498190-4508554 GCA_026780765.1 Petrocephalus schoutedeni | reverse complement strand
ATCTCCCCCCCCCCCAACCCACACATCGTCCCGCCATCCTTCCCATCTCTTCTGGGCGCAGATCCCGGCTCCAGCCAAGGTGAGTTCCAGAACGTTCTTTTTCGGCATGGTTTGTCCTTTTTTTTTCTTTTCTTTTTTTCATTTTGTAAAATTTCCCCCGTCTTCCTGTGTTTCCACCCCTCCGACCCCCAGTCGCTGTCTTTCGCCTCTTCTTTAACTCTGCCTGACCTCATTTGTCAGAACAAGCTAAGCGCCATGGGTTGCCCTTTGCCCAGAACAGCCTAGAAATGAGCCAGTTGATGAGGGGGAAAAAACATGAACGAGGAAGACAGGGGGGGTGGGGGGGCTGTTATGAGGAAGGAGCAGGCGGCCCGATGTGGGAATATCATTACGGGCGACCGATGGCACCGTGGGGCCGGCACGGGGAACCTGGCTTCAGCAGGGCTATTAATAAAGCCCTTTGTCATTGTTAATGGGAGCCTGTGAGTCAGCCACTGTTCTTTCTGTGTCCTTGGCTAAAATTAACTGAACAGAATCCCCCAGCTAATGCTCCCACAGGTGCCCCGGGTAATTCTATACAGCCCATAAGCCCCCCAGTCTCTCCCCCCTTTGTTCCCGTCCCCCCATCCTCTGTCTGCTCGTCCGCCTTTCTGACACCAACCTGACGAAGGTGCAGAGCCCTCTGTTGCTCTATCACTCTTGGGGGGGGGGGGGCTCCTTCACATCCCATCAGGGACTCCCACAAGGAGAGACGTGAATCATACCCGTAGAGCAACATGATCTACTTCCGACCAAACCCTTTTGACGGGCTCCCACGTGGAGGCTCCATAATGGCCCCTCAGTCATTAGGACACCGCTTTTGGATTGAGTAACTCATTAACACCGAGGCTTGACAGAAGGAGATGAATTAGATGTTGAGAGATGGACTGAGATGCTTTGGATTTGCATGGCAGGGAGAAGGCGATGACAGCTATGCTGTCTATAAATTGTTTGAGGGAGTGACATGGGATATAAACTGACCCAGCTGATGGAGGGGGGTTACTGGGAAAAAGAGGAAGGTGATAGGAACTGGCTGTTAGGGGGGACTGGAATGCTGTGGGGGGTCACGGCCCATCCACATGTTTACAAGCAAACGTGGCCAACTGGTGCTTAGTGCTGGCAAGACAGCATGTGAAAACAGACAAGGAATCAAGAAAGAATCGCTAAATACATCTTCTCTATTAAATTATAGCAGTCAGAGAGAAACTTTTGCACTCCCAGTAAGTGTGTAGAGAGCAGGGGTTCTCAAAGTTAAGCAAGACCCAGTCCATAATGCACCTTATGATTGAATATGGTTAATGTAAAAAGGCTTAATGTGATTTGTAGTACAAAAGTACAGTGCAGACCCACTAAACTTTTCACGCACACCTCGTCAACAGAGAGCTGGAGCGTTTAGCGAGCGTTAAAAAGTTCCCATTTTTGTTATATATTGATGTCTATATTGAAGGTTATTGTTGAATCATTAAAGTTCATGAAATGCTGCTCTGTGACTGAAAACTGACAAAAGTCTCATGCGGACCGTTGACTTGAAAGTTGGAGAACCCCTGCTTTACTGAAAGTGGCCTTGGATGTCTTACACGTTACCTGATCCTGTGACTTCTGCATGCATTGTCTTCTGTTAGAATATATATGGCGCGGAGACCAAATAAAGACCAGCTCCAGTGGCCCTGTAAAAAAGACAGAGGGCCCGATGCAGAAAGTGTCAGAAACTCGATATGCCTTTGTGAGTCTTCTGTGAATCCTCAGCTGCTCCAGTCGTCGCCAGCAGCCAGCATGATGGGATCCCCCAAACCCACCCCTACCCCCCGCCCCACCGAGCTTTGGGGACACTGCTGTGCCGGTGCTGTCCCTCTCAGATCCAGCTCAGTGCCTTAATCATGCCCTTTTTTCCACAGAGCAGCGATGTCCGACGCAGAGGAATACGAGTGAGTACAATCCCCGCTGCCCATATTCTTGTGAATGCTGTGCTTCATACTGCACTGGCGCTGTACGATAGAAAGGCGCACAGATTTTCTCTCCTATATCCTCGCCTATTCCTCCCGGCAACACAAATAATGGAATTAAATTTCCCAGAACCTGCTTCGACAGCACCAAGTTCCATAAAATAGAATGGAAAAGAGAAAATTAATCAGCTAACTGCTAGTTAATCATGCGACACCCCGCGGGACAGAGTCAACATTAACGCAATGGCTGAAATCAGCAAAATACTAGAATTGTCAAAAAATAGACAAAATGGACAAAAAAAATAGTACGCCCGTGTATAAACAGTTTACACTCAAACGTGTTTAAACAAGTATTTTGACGGAGTCTGCAGTAGACGGGCAGTGAGATTCGGTGAGAGCTCCACACGGGGGCGCTGATGTGACACGTAATCAACCTGGTCCCAGTGGGCAAAGTAATTGACCACTTTTTAAAATAAAGCAAGAAAAGCAAGAACATGACGAAATAGGACGGTAAAAATATATAATAATACATCACATCAATAAATAATGGGGAAAATACAAGTAATAATAGCATTGTCCTGTGGAATCGTTAGACTATGCTATTTGAGCACTGCGGTATCACTGATCTATCTCCATCTCTGCTTACAGGGATCAGGTGGAAGGTAACTTAGCGCACGTTTCCTGCTCTTTTTCCGTTTCTGTTGCTGATGGTGACAATATGAAGTATCTCTCTGATTTGCTTAAAAATTAAGTCTGTTAGCTGTCCTTCCATCGGCCAAGGATGGAGGGACATCTCTGTGTTTTTCTCCTGATCCCTCTTTTTTTGTTCAGAGGAGGAGCAGGAGGGAGAACAGGAGGCAGAGCAGGATGGGGAACAGGCAGGAGAAGGAGGTGAGAAAACCACCTTCAGCAATATAACCTGCTACATTCAGAACTCTAGAGCTGATATCATTCTCTGGCCTGCTTATCAGCCCTGTCTGAGCCCCTGTCACATGACCTAACTCACACCTGTCAATAACCCTTTTCGTCTACTGCTATTGGCTGGTGCCTTGGTGGTCCTGGGCAACAGAGCAGTCGGAGTACACAGACTATCAAGGTATTTGAGCTGTGCAATCCATACAAAATCATTATGGTGTTTTTGATATATATGTTTTTAGTTCCCTACTATATCTTCATTGTCAAGTGTGAGAAAATTAAACAACATTCACCAAATATATTTAAAATGATGCCACATATATAACCGGTGTAATTATTATGTCAGTATGCTGAGACAAGATTGTTGCGTTAGTATGACTTCATAAAGGACTCTGTGGCTGTTTCATCATTCTTGTACGCTTAAATGTTAGTTCTCCCTTTTGTTTTCTTTGAATTCCCATCCATGCTGCCCTCCTTTCAGAGCAGGAGACGCATGAGGAAGGTGAGCTCCTGGCGTGTCCTCCCCTCCATCCTCTGCCCTGTTCTTTCACTCCCTGTTCCCACGTGCATATTCACCCGGGCTGGGATCCCACCTCTCTGCCTGTGCAGTAAGCAGGAATTTACTGTTTACACAGAGATGGTGCCACTGGGTCCCCCCTGTCCCCCCGAGTCTCCTCTGTTCCCCTGAGTCCCCTTTGTCTCCCTGAGTCCCCTTTGTCCCTGAGTCCTCTCTGGTCCTCTGAGTCCCTTTGTCACCCTGAGTCTCCTTTTTCCCCCTGAGACCCTTGTATCCCTCAGTCTCCTCTGTCCCCCTGAACCCCCTCTGTTCCCCTGGGTCCCCTTTGTCCCCCTGAGTCCCTTCTGTCCCCCTGAGTCACCTTTGTTTAAGTGTAGGCCAGCTTGTAGAGATACCAGTGTTGCTCTTTTTGCATAGACAGTGACACTTTCCTCCCTCCCTCTCCCTCTCTCTCTCTCTCTCTCTCACACTCGCACACGCCTCACAGAGGAGGAACGCCCTCGGCCCAAGTACGTGTATCTCGGTGTCTCCTTGTCCTGATGCCCTCTTGCATGAATATGTGTGAGTGTGCAGCACCCGTCACCCCTTTCCATTTTCTTCTTTTCTGTTTCTTCCTCAGGCCCTTAGTCCCTCAGCTTGCCGCCCCTAAAATCCCAGAAGGGGAAAGGGTGGACTTCGACGTGAGTTGACCACCTGAGACTTTGAGAACGTTTCATCTTCTCAACAGGACCTGGAGTTACAAAAGGAAGAAGTGTTTAAACACGAGTAATATGTGCTCAGAGGGCCGATGTCTTCCTTTCTCAGGACATCCACCGGAAGAGGATGGAGAAGGACTTTCTGGAGCTGCAGACCCTGATTGACGTCCATTTTGAGCAGAGGAAGAAAGAGGAAGAGGAGCTCATTGCACTGAAGGAGAGGATTGTTAGTCCTGCCTCAATGCCTTCCTCTCCAATGAAGGAGCTCATTTCACTCATCTGTTTCTCTTAAACACACTGATTGTCAGATGTACATACACAGCATTCACTTTCTCCTGTGCTCAGCCTCTTCTCCTGTGCACAGCTTCTTTGCCTGAGTTCACTTTCTCCTGAGCTCAGGCTTTTCCCCGGTGCAAAGCTTCTCCTGTGCTCAGCGTCTTCTCCTGTACTCTGCCTTTTCTCCTGTGTTCACCTTCTGTATTCAGCCACTTATACTATTTTTAAGGGTAGGTGTGTGAACAGCGCCCTTCTCTCTGTCCTACACACCAGGAGCGTCGTCGATCTGAGAGGGCGGAGCAGCAGAGGGTTCGAGCCGAGAAGGAGCGCGACAGGCAGACAAGAATTGCGGTGAGATGATGACTTTTGGCATTCGTTAGCAGACAGGGGTGGACATGCAAATGTCCTGAAACTGTGTGCCATCATCAGGAGGAGCGCCAACGGAAAGAAGACGAAGAGGCCAAGAAGCGTGCGGATGATGAAGCCAAGAAGAAGAAGGTGCTCTCCAACATGGGGGCCAACTTTGGAGGCTTCCTGGCCAAGGTCCGCGTCATCTTTTTAACTCCATAATGTCACACACTGAAGTGTATGAAATGAGAGTAAATGAAGCTGCAGTGAGAGTTGGTGCAGTGTGTGAAATGAGAATAAATAAGGTTGCAGTGATAGTGAGTACAGTGTGTGAAGTGAGAATAAATAAGGAGGCAGTGAAAGTGGGTACAGTGTGTGAAATGAGAATAAATGAGGTTGCAGTGAAAGTGAGTACAGTGTGTGAAATGAGAATAAATAAGGTTGCAGTGAGAGTGGGTGCAGTGTTTGAGATGTGAGTAAACGAGCCTACAGTGAGAGTGGGCACAATGTGTGAAATTAGAATAAATGAGGTTGCAGTGAGAGTACGTACAGTGTGTGAAATGAGAATGAATAACGTTGCCGTGAGAGTGAATACAGTGTGTGAGATGAGAGTGAACCAGGCTGCTGTGAGAATGGGCACAGTATGTGGAATGTGAGTCGATGAGGCTGCAGTGAGACTGAGTACAGTGTGTGAAATGAGAATAAATAAGGTTGCAGTGAGAGTGGATACAGTGTGTGAACTGAGAATAAATAAGGTTGCGGTGAGAGTGGGTGCAGTGTGTGAAATAAGTGAATAAGGCTGCAGTGAGTGGATGCAGTGTGTGAGATTAGACTAAACGAGGCTGCAGTGAGAATATAGTGTGAGTTAAAGCTGATCCCTGCTGTCCACAGGCTGAACAGAGGAGGGGTAAGCGTTTGACTGGAAGGGAGATCAAGAAGAAGACTTTAAATGAGCGACGCGCCCCTCTGGCCATAGACAACATGCGGGAGGATGGACTAAGGTGACCTGCCACAGACGTACATCAGCACCCCGCCGATTAGCACTACCCCGGCAGCCATGAAATGACTCTGCAGTGCTCCTGGGACATCATAACTCTGCAGCATAGTGACATCATAACTATGCCTACAAAGAACAGTGCTGTCGCAGCTATACTGATAAGCATGGCCTCACTCAGGTACACTGATATTCTCCAATCTGATGTGCTCCAGATCTCGGGCACAAGAAATGTGGAACTGGATCTATCAGCTGGAATCTGAGAAATTTGACTTCATGGACGAGATGAAAAGACAGAAATATGAGGTGCGTTGCGTCCTCGGGGAAACAATCACACATTCCCGTCTGAAGGTGAAGTGGTGTCTGCATCTTTTGCTTCGAAATCTTCATGATCTTTTTTTTTCCAGATTGTTGTTCTGCTGAATAGAATTTCCCACGCCCAGAAATTGTAAGCACAACCTATTTCCTAAAGTTTTAAATATTTATAATTAATTATATAATTAATTGTATAACATACATTATGCATAGATAACACAGTGTAGTTCATTAATAAATATGCTAATGCTACAAGATGCGCTTTGGCTCATCCTCTTCCTAATCCTCTTCCTCCTGTCCCACTCTTTTCCCCACAGTAAAAAAGGCCACGGAAAGGGCAAAGTCGGCGGCCGCTGGAAATAGGGCGGCGTGTGAATATGCAGCAGCACCATGTTGTGGGCAGAGCAGGGGGAGGGGCTATCCATGTTGGGGGTGGAGCAGGGGGAGGGGCTATCCATGTCTGGGCAGAGCAGGGGGAGGGGCTATTCATGTCAGTGGCGGGGGGAGGGGGAGGAGCCATCCATGGTCCCCCACTCCACAGCAACAGCAGAACACAGCTAGACAGACAGGTGACTGACATTTGGGTGGCTATTCCATCTCCAGCTTTCTCCTGGCAGCTACCTGCTCATGCCTTGGATATTCAGTCGAGAGCAATAAAAATAAACCTTACATATGGAAATATGAAGTGTGAGTGGGACCTTTCTTTTGATACTCACACTTTTTCCTGATTGGGGTCGCGGGGGGTCCGGAGCCTATCCCGGAAGCTACGGGCACGAGGCGGGGAACAACCCAGGATGGGGGGTCAGCCTATCGCTGAGCACAGTCACACACCACTCACGGGCAATTTAGGAACTCCAATTAACCTCAGCATGTTTTTGGACTGGGGGGGGAAACCGGAGTACCCGAAGAAAACCCCACAACGGCACAGGGAGAACATGCAAACTCCACACACATGGAACTGGGCAGGATTCGAACCCCCGGTCCCAGAGGTGTGAGGCGACAGTGCTAACCACCACACCACCATGCCACCCCTCACTACTTTGTGAAATCCACATTTCTCAATGCAGCAGTATAAAAGTGAATGGTGTGTTATGGTTGCACTCTGGCCTTACCCCTCCCATACATACACACTCTGTATAGCAAGCTCCAAATACTCAGATTCCTCAGGTTCCTATAGCTCTCCATATACATGTGCTTAAGTGAACTGGTGCCTCTAACATTCCCAGATTGTGTGGTTGGCATTCTACCCAGAGGGGTTGTCTCCTGCTTTGGGCCCTGTGCCCTTTGGGACAGACTCCAGGTCCCCCTAATGGCCCAGTATAGGATAAGCAAGTGGAAAATGGACAGCTGTAAGTTAATCTGTACAGTGTTCATTTTCCAACATGCTGCCACCATGTGGCTGTAGGGAAGCACTGCGATCCACCCAAGTTTAATCTAAAGTTTTATTATTATTATTATTATTATTAATAATAATAATAATAATAATAGTAATAATAATAGTTGTAAATTCTTCTACTGTACATGGGGGTAAATGCTATACATTGTTTTTTCGCAGCAAAACACATACACATGTTTACAGTACTTTAATTATACATTCAAAGTACTGGCCTTACAAGCAATGATAAAAGAACTAGTGAATGAGTCCAGTCAGATATAGACAAACAACTCGTTCTGTAAAGAGTGAAGGTTACCTTAGGTTAGAGTTACCGTTTAAGTTGTCGGCGTATTAGTGATGGAGCTACTCTACCCTTTACAAACAGCTACATGGTGGCTTGTCAGCGATGGGGCCCCTTCAGCGCTGCGTCTACCTCCTCCTCCGGCATCAGGGTGTGCCACTGAGCCACTGGGCGTCTGGGATTGGCCAGCATCTCTGACCACTGACGGAGCCCCACCCCTGTGGCGCCATAGCCGATGAAGGTCTTGCCAATGGCATCGTTGCTTCCCAGTTTGTCGTAGTCATACACCGTTATTAGGACCTGCACTTTCTGCCATAGAGAAGAGAAACAGAAGCTTTAATTAAGCTTTAAAAAAGATTTGCTGACTTATCTGTCTGCAGCTGCACTGCGGGACTGCACTGCCTGCATGCACTGGACAAACCTGTATCTGCTCGAAGGGAATCTCGAAGCTGAAGCTCTCATTGAAGTAGGGATTGAGCGTGTTCTTCTTCACTGTCGTCTTCTTCTTCTTCAGCCTCTTTCCATTATGTTGCAGTACAATCTTGACGAAGGGGTCTGAGGTGAGGGGGAAGGTTTGGCAGGATGGTTCAGTGAGTGAGAGAACCCAGCCACCAGGACAGAGGGCGGTGACGTCGTCATGCTAACAGGAAAGGGGCAGTGTGGCGTATGTGAGGAATCACCTGACAAACCACCGACATCCATCTTTTTAAGGTTTTTGGCCTCCATCACGCAGACGGTGAGTTTGCCGGCGGTGGGAACGTAGCGCAGGGAGATGCAGATATCACCAAGCTTCTCTTGCTGGAAAGAAGATGAGACACCAGACCAGAGGTCCAGAAAGTACAAACCCAGCCCAAGATTTTGTTTCAACCAACCATGGATTTGTACTTTCTGAACCTGAACTTTCCACATCTGTATCAGACTAATGTCCCCCCCCCCAGCACCTAAGATGGGAAGGACTGAGATGAGGCTAGCATAGGGAAAGCCAGCTATTAGTGAACACAGCAACAAGCAGCTACCTCCTCTTTCTCTCCATTTTCTAAGTCCCTCCATTCATGCATGGGGCGCCCCAGGTCCACTGTGTTCATGGGGATCTTGACCTCGCCGATCACGTCATGCTTGGAGAAACGGTCAAAGTCATAGACCTGCATCATCAGCGTCTGGCCACCCAGCTCCGCATAGGGGATCTGAGGGGCATGGGGAAGCATGGAAGGGAAGGTCAGTCTGTCTACACACAGCAGTACGAGACCCCAAGCTTTTAACAACACAGTACAGTTCACCTAAAAAGGTACCATCTCACCTTCAGGTGCCATTTAAGGCTACAGTGACAACTTACATGATAAACTATGACATCACAGTCATTTTCCACACCCGCAGTGAATAGGTACGGGCTGGAGACATTGATCACATCACCAACAACAATGACCTAGAAGCTGTTTTATGGGAAAAAAGGTGAAAAGGGGCTGCAGACCTTAAAGGTGAAGGTCTCGTTAAAGACCGGGCTCAGGTTCTTGCGCTGGATCTTGGTTTCATACTTCTTCTTCTTGTCGGGAAGCATGTAGACTTTGACATAGGGGTCTGAAGTGCCGCCCATGTCCATCGCAGCCAGATCCTGAGCTTGCAGGATGCCCACGATCAGCTAGGAGAGTGAAGATAAGATGACGGCGGGCTTTAACCAGCAGACCAGGCTGCCAAATTCCGGACAGCAGAGACTGGTCCAAGTAAAGACTGACCTGATTATCAGTAAAATTATAATCCAGGGTAAACTCCAGCTTGCCCAGGTTCTCCCGCTCCTTCTCTTCCTTCCCATCCTTCTCTGCTTCCTCCTGTGTAAGATGGAAGGCTTCATCATCAATGCGATATGCATCCCTAATGGAGTTTAGGGATAAACCCCCACAGGGCCTCTCAGGGTGCTAAAACACTCTGGAAGAGCGTGATGGAAGCCAGATGTGGAAGCGGTGGGCTGTAGAAACCGAAGCCCAGCGGCCCGTGGCCTTTATGACCGGGGCCGAGCACTCCCGCCCTCAGTGTCCTCTTCAGAGGTGCAGCTCTGCGCTCACCTTCGCCCCCTCTCCGTCGCCCTCTGCACCTTTCTTGCGGCGTTGCCCCATTTTCCTCTCCCGTGCTTTTTTGGATTTCTTCTTTTTGCCAATGCATTTCTTGACAACGCAGAAAGCGCAGCACCCCACCAGGGCAAGAACCAGCATGACCATGGCGCCGACGGCCCACGCGGGCACTGTGGGAGGCACAGACAGGCGGGGCCCGGGGACCCGTAAGTGTGCCGTCACGCTCCTTGGCATCTGTACCGTAAGGTTGCCAGGGCAACGCCAGCGCAGCAAGGGGCTATTGACCCTCTGCTAGCCAGGGGAGTTAGCTTAGCCTACATTAGCTTACTGTGATAGACCGATATTAACGCATTAGCTTCAGTTCAGTTACTTGCAGCCAGAAGAAACCAGAATAAGGGCAGGTCAAGCACAAGTGGAGAAAGGTGTCAGTGAGAGAGAGAGAACAGTGGGGCAGGGTGGCCGAGGGAAGCAGTGAGCAACTTACTCTTATGGCTGTGCTCTTTAGGAGAGAGGCATGGAAGAGAGAAGCGGAGGGAGAAATGGAGTCAGATGAAACACATTCAGCAAACTGCCATCCCCTCCC
>JAODKL010000045.1:4482928-4498090 GCA_026780765.1 Petrocephalus schoutedeni | reverse complement strand
AGAGAGGCATGGAAGAGAGAAGCGGAGGGAGAAATGGAGTCAGATGAAACACATTCAGCAAACTGCCATCCCCTCCCTTTGCTGCACTTCCACAAGGGGGCGCTCTCAGCATTCCAGTTACCCACTTGGCAGCTGGCCATGTTCGTTCATAAACTTGTCCTTCATGTGGTCATAGTTATGGCTGGGATGGTGCGGATGAACAACGGGGGGGCCCGGGGCCCCTTCATGCTCGTGCTGTGGCTCCCGCTCAGGCTCCTCGTGTTCCTCCCACTCGGGTTCTGGCCCTGCTGCCCTGCGAACCCTGGAGAGGGCCTTGAAAGTGGCCAATCGCATCGCTGCTAAGCTGCAGAATGAAAAAATGAAAACAGTGAGACGCCAGCACCAGCATCAGCGTCAACATCACCAAATTAGAGGACTGCACCTATAAGATTCTGTCCCACTCACACCCCCCACCCATAAGATTCTGTTCCACTGGCACCTGCACCAATTAGATTCTGTCCTGTTCCTGCCCATGCCCACAAGATTCTGCCCCATTCCCGCCCACACTCGTAACATTCTGCCCCACCGACACTTGTAACATTCTGCCCCACCCACACTCGTAACATTCTGTCCCACTCCTGCCCACACTAGTAACATTCTTTAGCTCTGTAGCTCACCTCTCCCTAATGCCTTCCTGAAATCCACATGAAATCTGTTACAAATGCAGATCATGACTACAGATGGACACACACTTTACAAAACATGCAGGAACTAACAAATCAGCACAAAACATGCAGCACATATTTCAGCTGTGTGTGTTTGTGAGCCCAGTGACCCGTATGGGACCCCCTGCAGTGAGTCTCCATGGCCCGGGACCCCGGATACACCCCTGGTGTCCTGTGACCCGTATGGGATCCCCTGCACTGTGTCTAAGTGCCCTGGGGCTGGGAATACATGCCCAGTGTTCTGTGACCCGCATGGGATCCCCTGCAGTCTGTCACTGTGCCCTGGGACCCAAGAGACACCCCTACAACCCTGCCGGCCAATGACCCGCACAGGAAATTCCACATAGTGCATCCGGCATGGCTGACCATAATCCTGTGATAACCTGCCCCTCACTAGGAACTAACAAGATTAAATGCAGAAGTTAATCCAGAAATCCCAAAGCTTAAACAAACCAGAGGACAGCTTGCCCTCTCCCCTAGTCACAGCGACAAACAGACACGCAGACTCAGACAGGCAGAGTGACACCTAGTGGGCCTGAGGGTTAGCGGAAAGCCCTCGAAACAGAGCAGCACACTCTAGGAGTTTGTGTCTATTGCATGCATGGGCTCAACGTTTGGTGAAACTACAAGATCAGGAAACCATGGGGTAACTGACATAACTGACCTGCAGTATCACAGACATGCAGGATGACTGACAGGCAGGATAACTTGCATGCAGGACAACTGACATGCAGGATGACAAGCATGCAGGATGATTGAGATGACATAAAGAATGACTGACGTGCAGGAAGACTGACATGCAGGATGATAGGCATGCAGGATGATTGAGATGCAGGGTGACTGACATAAAGAATGACAGACATGCAGGATGACTGACAAAGAATGACTGACGTGCAGGACAACTGACATGCAGGATGACAGGCATGCAGGATGATTGAGGTGCAGGGTGACTGACATAAAGAATGACAGACATGCAGGATGACTGACATAAAGAATGACTGACATGCAGGACGACTGACATGCAGGATGACAGGCATGCAGGATGATTGAGGTGCAGGATGACTGACATAAAAAATGACTGACGTGCAGGACGACTGACATGCAGGATGACAGGCATTCAGGATGATTGAGATGCAGGATGGCAGACATACAGATTTACTCTCTACCTTTGAATACACGCCCACTAAAATCATGACCTGCATTGTAAAAGTTAGAGTGTCAGGAAAGCAAAAGCTAGAATGCGTCTGATTAGCAGCCCATTCTGGCTATGTCTGTCACTGAACTGAACTATGAGGATGCCACAGAAGTGAGCAGCAGGGTCACACGTACAGGCTTCCATCTGCTGGGACCTAAACCAGTGGTTCCATAAACCTCTAGCTGAAAATCTACATTATATTTCTGTGCCAGCATATCTGATTCATCTAATTATGAACTTGAATAATGAATATTAATTTATTAGTAGAACAGGACACTTATGTATAATGGGGTACTTTTTGGTACTTCCAGATGAGTGCCAGCACCAAAAGTACCAGTACCTAAAGTATCAAACCAGCTGGGGTACTTTTTCAGTACTTTGGGACGGGGCCTGCAAACATGTTTTCATTTCATTGCTCCTAAACACAAAACACCTGTTGTCTTGAAAACAAGCTACAAACTCAGAAAACAATGATAGATTAAGTTTAAAAAAAAGAGGCAATAATGTGTGGGTGGAAGCATGTAGATGAGTCTACATGCCCCATGTAGCCGTGATTGAGAAATGCACTAAAATGCCAAAACATTTTCTTTGGGTGAAACTTAAGCACGCATGCGCGAGAAAACAAAGGGCTTGCGGGAGTGTGGTAGAATCACTCCAAATGCGTGAGACTCCTGCCAGATGCATGACACTTGGCAGGTCTGCTATCGGAGCAGGTGTACCTGGCAAGATGGAAGCCTCCGTCTCAGATGTCCAGCAGAATTATTTCCCGGTTATCACCAGCAGTTAACCAAAAGACACTGGCGTAAAAAACACAACTTTAAAGCAGATGGCAGCACTTCCCGGCACAATTTGTTCACTACATGTCCCACAGATACAGGTATATTGGTCACTGCTAGAAGCAGTAAACATCGGAGTTTGACTGGACAGTTCATCCTAATCACCTTCCTTGCACAGGCAGCTAAACACAGGATTTGGGTTCTATTCATTTTTACAAAGCGAGCACAGGTGCCCTTAGGTGAGGGCTGTCACATGAAATAAGCGCAACTTACCAGGTATGAATCTACGTCCGTTCTCCTTATCACTGGTTTGTGAGCAGTGCTGTCTCACACACGATTATGGCAGTGCTCTTCCACCCTTACTAACCCTAATCCCTGGGCAATCTTAACCTCCTCCCTCTCCAAAGCCCATTCCACTGACTAAACCAGCATTTGACTTAATCTGCCTCCTGTCAGAGTGCAGCATATGCTGCTAGTTACAAATGAATCAGAAATGGTTTAATCTTCCTCCATTTTACCAACCTGAATCACCACAGTATTTAGGTTTCTGGAGAGCCAGATTATGCTTATTGTGCAGGGTGAGTGGGCATAGCCAGGTACCCTACAGTCCCAGAAATGCCTGCTGAGGCAGAACCCTGAGCAATGTGCACCTAGTTTTCACCTTTCATTACTTTAAAGCCACATCTAAACCCAGTCATCGGGGAACCCAGAGAGGGATTATGTTTGCTTCCCCCACAGATGTACCAAACAGCTGGTAATTTGGTTTGTTTCAGGCATGCTGGGGGCTCCCCAAGGCCTGGGTTGAAGAACATGATATGAGAGGCACTAGCATGAGGTGGTACACCATGAACCCACATCACCAAGAGCAACAGAATATTACATGCATCACAGCAGAATTTGTTTTTATTGGATTTTGCTCAAGCCTTGGTGATCAACTGCAAGACACCTTCAGGACTAATGCCAGAAAGGGGCATTTACACTGAACAGCACCACATCTGGCAAGTGAGACATTTGACCAACTTCCACAAGGCAGCTTTAACATTTGTACATGAGGCTCAGCAGGCTGTCTGGGTGAGTGGGGCAGGGCATACAGCAGAGGCCTCAGCTGCTGTGCCCAAGGGTGTGCTTGTCAAACAGGTACTCTGCCAGGCGGTTGTTCGCAGCATCCATCTTGGACAGGTTGGTGATGTAGTCACCCAGTCTCTTGATGGCCTTCACCTTCTCATTCAGAAGGTGAGTCTCCAGGAAGTCACACAGCTGGCAGGCAAGAGCACAAACACCAGTGAACATGCAGCACCCCCACCCCCCGGCAGGAGCACCCTTACACTGCAACTCACATGCGGGTCAGTTTTGTCAGTGGCCATCTTGTGCAGCTCCAGGAGGGACTGGTTGAGGTTTTTCTCCAGCTGCAGGGCACACTGCATCGCCTCCTGCCCTGAGCCCCACTCATCCCTCTCCGGTTTCTGCGGATGACCACACAGGCTCAGGACCAACAGAACAGCCACCCCAACCCCACAGGTGAGGCAGAGCTCACCCACCTTGACATCCTGCAGGAAGATACGGCCACCCCGTTTGTTCTGAAAGGCCATCAGCTTCTCCACATACTCATGCTCTTCCTCTCCCCTCTCCTTGTAGAAGTGGGAGAAACCGTGGAGTGCGACATCATCCCGAGAAAAATAATGAGCCTGGACATATGGGGGAGTTAAGGTTAGAGAGCAACCCAGTCACCTGGAGCTGGCACAGCACGATCACTCCGACACGCACAGAACTAAAGAATGCATACGATACGATAAAGGTTACAACGCGAAAAGGCAACCAAGCAAGGCAATGCAAAAACGCATCCCACCACCAGAAAGCCTCACCATGGAGATGTACGTGTAGGAAGAGAAGAGGTGCATGTTCACCATGCGATTAATGGCAGCTTCACAGTCGCGGTGGTAGTTTTGGCGGATCTGAGAGGTCTCCATCACGACGACTTGATTACCAAAAACAGAATAATACAAACGTACAAAAAAAAGGCGAAGGCCTTCACAAAGAAAGCCGACAGAAGCTCCGATCAATCACTGTTGACGCAAGAACCCCTTTCAAAACGGGCGGCCCATGCCGCTTTAAATACGGTTGTTTACAGTGACGTCACGCGCCCGGAGTGGAGAGTGACGGCCAATCGGGACCAAGATTGCACCGGAAGTAGGCGTGGCCCAACAGAGGTTGGCAGTACTAAACAGGTGTAGCGACCTATTTAAGTATCCGTCAATAAACAGTTCTTGAGAATACTCTGACGCTGTTCTGATTCTAAATAATGCTTTTTGATTTTTATGTTGATTATGTACGGGGCGGTTTGGCGGTAGCTGTATAAATGTATTATTATTATTATTATTATTATTATTATTATTATTATTATTATTATTATCATTATCATTATTAGTGGTAGTAATATTAAGGACACCGATTTGTCACTGGGGTGGCCGGACAAGACCCAGTGATTTTATTGGGGTGGCAATGGGGTAAGATTTCGCTATAGTTTGCCGACCGGGGGAGTCTCAATCACGGGCATTATCAATTATCAACTCGTGATCGAGTTAGAGATACGCCACGATCGACTGTTTGGGGAGTTACAGAGTTAAACGCTCCATATTTGTTTTTTGTTTCTTGATGAGGGGTGGCAACTGAGGCCGACACGGTCGAATCATCCGTGCTTAAATGTGTGGTGCACGAATAAACATAAAATCACAAGATATACTTAATTACAATGGAATTCGTACATAAGTCCTGTATGTCTTCCTGAAATTCAAGGTCCTAAGCAATTTTCAGACAATTAGTTCAACCTTTACTGTTTCTTTTTCATGAAAATGCATTCGAAATCCATGTTTTTTTGGTTTGTTATACGAGGCAGGTTTGACAGTCCATTTCTTAGAATTTCCCGTAATGCACTAAATAACTAATACAATCTAGCCAAGGTCTTAGCCTATGTCTAGACATAGCTTGGTCAACATTTACCCTGCAACTTTCAAGAACATGTACTTTTTTATTGTTCGAGTCAAGTTTGACAGTTTATATCTCAAAATTATTCCCTAACACACAAACAAGTCCTGCACTATCTGAAAGCCAAGGCTCCCAGCAAATTCACCCCATGGTCACACCGTGCAACACTCAGAGAAACACTCGGGCAAATGGTGGCATATCACAAAGCAACTGGTAAAAGTACATGAATGTTTTCCCATTTTGAATGACATTATTTAAATGAAGAATGGATAAGTGGGTTGGAAAATGGATGGATGGATCTATAGACCAGGTTGGTGATATTATGATTGAAAATAACGCCAGATGGGTTTTACCTTTACACAGTTTTGAAAAGCTGTTGAAAAAACAGTATAGACTATGGCTGAAAAATGTTATTGCAAAAGCAATTGCAATGTTCCACCCAAAAGCCCCACTGCCGGCGATGATCCAAGGAGTTGTTGGGGCCATCAGCTGTGAGGGGTCAATTCTCCCATGCACGCAGTTGCACACTTTTTGCGAATCCTCTCTCTGGTACTACACTCCTTATTGTGCCAGTCGAGATAATGAGTCGTGAGTATAATGATGTGAAAAGGAAGTACTGTGTACCATAATGCCTGTGTTACCTGCAGCTTTGAGGAAAAAAAAATCTTTCAGGTTTTTTTCCCCACAAGTTGAAGAATAAGCACAACAATGGTGAAGAGAATTTATTAAAGTCGCACCGTAACCATGACACTGTGAGTGATTATACACAGCAAAGCAGGGCTGGTGTCAGACTTTGGCCAGAGGATCAGAGAATGTTTACAAAGGAGGACACCATGGAAGTCGAGGGCCCGGCGGCTGATGTTTGCTGTGCCTCTGTGTGACATCCCCCAATCAGAACACCGCAACCCCTGAAAATGCTAGTTTTTCCTCAACACAGATTCACCCTTGAGCACCATAATGACAGAACCTACTGGTTGTCCGGGTTAGCAAGACACTATGTTAATCCTTCATACATGACGGCTTCAAGAACCCTGCAGGGGCCGCCCACCTATGCCGTGGGAATCCACACACTTTTCCAGCGTGAGGCACGCACCCACACCTCCTCCAGGAGTGAGGGGACAGAGGAAGTCCAATCCTTAGTGACTCCGCTGCCTGCCTCCATCTCCTTGTCCTCGCCATTCAGCCACAACCTCTTCAGCGGACTGGAACAGGTGTGCTGAAGGTACTGGCGCCCCTAGTGGCCAGGAGGGTTAAAGAGAAAAAGATTATTCATTCATATGATAGTTTTATCACACAGCACAAAGAGTAGAGTAGAACGGCGATTACCTCTTGATTACCCCAGTACCATATAGCCTGTATCACACTATGATTGGCCAAGGCCTGGGTCAGATGGTCTCGGTGACCAGTCAGAATGCTGACCACACCCCCTGGAATGTCAGAAGACTGTAGGATCTAGAAACCAGGGAACAGTGTTAGGTTCCATATGTTGTGGTTCCCCCCAACCATAAACACATGCAGTGAGATTAGGTGAACAGACCTGTATAAATTCCAAGGCAGGAAGAGGGTACTTTTCACTTGGTACCATGACCACTGCGTTACCAGCGGCGACAGCAGCCCCAAGCAAATAGACCAATGAGAGAAGAGGCCTTGAATCAGGGAGTACCACACCCACCACTCCTATTGGCTCTGACCAAGAAAGGGCAGACCCAGACTGGAGAAGCGACTGTGGGAGACATTGCAGTAAATATATTACATGTTTGCAAGTACAGCATGAAGATTAAATCACTGCTGGCAGTTTGTTTCCGGTGTCTGACCTGTACACCACCCCGTTCCTTGTCACAGAGAGCTGCACAGTCACAGAGTAGGGCAACACTGAGATCCACCTCCTTCTCTGCATCCTCCAATGGGAGGCCAGTCTGAATGCTGAGTGACTTGGCCATATCCTGCCTCTTTGCAGCCAAGCTTTCAGAAAGACGGTAGAGTGACTGAGAGCGGGAGGCAGAGCCTTTCTTCATCCACCTGGGGGAGGCGGGACAGAGGTGGCAGGGCATGACCCCAATGAACGGCAGAGGGTAAATGTGGCTTACGAACGGAACACACTGAAGCAATGCGGTTTACCCTGGCTGGACCTTCAGAGCAGCCTCCACAGCATCGCGCACATCCTTGCGGCCGCCACAGGGGCAGTAAGCCAGCACGTCGCCACCTGGTGCCCGGACGGCCACATTGCAGCCGGAGTTAGACTTGCACAGTCGACCCCCCACAAGCTGAAGGAAGGAGCGAGGGACTCTACAGGAAGTGCCAGGAAAACGAGAGAGCAGTTACAGAGAGAGAGAGTAAGTTAAAAAGAGAGGGTAAGTTGGAGACTCCAACTCGGGAGAGGGACAGTGAGCGGATACACACAGAGGACACAGAGGGCAACAGAGACTGAGAGAGGTTACACATTCAATACTCACTTTTGATCTGACTTGTGCTCCACTACAGCAGACAGCCCTGACACAGTGGAGCCAAATGTGGTGTAATCCATACCGAGGGGAGAAGATGGGGGGAGACAGGAGGAGGTATTGGGGCGCAGGAACTGGAACAGCCCCTAGCAGCGGGCGGGAATGGGGAAGGTGTGAGGGTGAGGCTGGAGGTGTGCGGACTGACACACAGACAGGCGGCCACCTCACCTCTCTGCCCCCGTCAGTACAGTTCCCACTCTCCTTTGCTCCCGACACAGGGAGCGATGGATCCAGGACGGAGTGGGAGTTTATCCACACAGAGCCCATGGATAGACTAGGAGACAGACAGGGAGACCAGAAAAAACATGAGAAAAGTACACAGGAAAAGCGACACTGCGAGGCAGCGAGGATCAGGCAGACAGGAACAGCGACATAGCTAGGGTCAGACAGACCGGTATGGCGACTGAGTGAGGCAGTGGGGGTCAGACAGACCAGTAAGGGGACAGAGTGGGGCAAGCGGGGCTCAGACAGACAGGAACAGCGACACAGCAAGGCAGCGGGGGTCAGCCAGACAGATATGGTGACCGAGTGAGGCAGCGAGGGTCAGACAGACAGATATGGCGACACAGCAAGGCAGCGAGGGTCAGACAGACAGGTATGGCGACACAGCTAGGCAGCGAGGGTCAGACAGACAGATATGGCGACACAGCAAGGCAGCGAGGGTCAGACAGACAGATATGGCGACACAGCTAGGCAGCGAGGGTCAGACAGACAGGTATGGCGACACAGCTAGGCAGCGAGGGTCAGACAGACAGATATGGCGACCAAGCGAGGGAGCGAGGGTCAGACAGACAAGTATGGCAACACAGAAAGGCAGGGGTGAGTCAGACAGATAGGTACGGTGACTAAGCAAGGCAGGCGGGGGTCAAACAGATAGGTACAGTGACCGAGCGAGGCAGGAGTGAGTCAGACAGATAGGTACAGTGACCGAGCGAGGCAGGAGTGAGTCAGACAGATAGGTACAGTGACCGAGCGAGGCAGGGGTGAGTCAGACAGATAGGTACAGTGACCGAGCGAGGCAGGGATGAGTCAGAGAGATAGGTACGGTGACTAAGCAAGGCAGGCGGGGGTCAGACAGATAGGTACGGCGACTGAGTCACACCCTCTGGCAGCCTCCAAAGCAAGAGTCAGATCCTCCGTCCACAGAGAGACAGCCTGTCCATGCGGTGAGTGGTTCCCTGGAAAAGGAAGCGTCCCACTGATGATTAGCCACTCAGGTCTGGTAAGTTCGGCTGGCTCACGTGGCCCCACAAACATACCAAGAGCGACACCCTCCTCAGCTGTCCTGAAGCACAGGGCAGGTAAGACGGGCCCTGGGGGTGGTGACACAGCAGAGGGACAGGAGGGAGCGACCCCCCACAGCACGGTGGGGGGGTAGGTGGCTGAGGAGCCCGGGGGAGGACACGGCTGAATCACCTGTACAGAACAGCACATCCCTCTCAACACTTCCAAGAATCACAATGACCTCTGAAGATGAACGTGGGCAGTTTCAGCATCAAAATGTTACCTATATAAGCACATATGTTGCATTATCTCTATGGTGGAACAAAGAACTGTCAGTAACCACAGTGAAAAGCACCAGTCCCATCTGCACAGTTCGACTTACTGTCGCCCCCTGCTGTTGTGCCTCCTGTACTGCGATATCCACAATGGCTCGATCAGATTCGGCCAGAAGGGGGACACACTTCATCGCTGCCATTCGAATCTTCAGTCGAGCCGCAACGCTGTCCCAGACCGACTCCTGCACACAGAGTATCCAACGCCACTGGAGAGAGAAATCGCAGTGCGGAGGGAGAGAGAGATGGCGTCAGCACAAGGTTAAAAGGCCCTTAGAGCAGGAATTTACTCAGGATGGTTCACGCGACTTTAGTGACATTGTCAACGCAAACCAATAGCACACAGAGACAGACATACAGAGCGCAGATATGCACACAGAGATGCACAGGTACAGACAAGAGCATATAGATGTGCAAAGACACAGAGACATACACAGACATGCACACAGATAGAATCCTGGGAACCTGTCAGTGATTTAGCCTGACTCCCTTCAATCATGGCAGTCGGCTGCAGGGCCCCTGCATAGTGGATGGAGGTTCACCGTCTGCTGAACAAATACTCACATCTCTCTTCTTTTTGAAGGCTGCTTCTATCACGCCATCCACAGCACTATCTACATCTGCAGACTCGAAAATGATGAAGGGACAGACAGCGCTGTAGGAGAGAGAAAGCCAGACAGGGATGCCGGTGCCGGCGGCCTCACGGCTCAGGGCCTGTCCTTCCTGGGGGGCGGAGGGGGGGGCACAGCATCAGCAAGGCACATTAGCACTGACTCTGCAAACACAGAAGCAATCAGCAGAAAGCTGTGGTCAGCGTTCCTGCTGTAGACATGCTGCAGAAGCTGATGGGACTGTTCAAACAATCTCCAGCACACTGGCATGGCTACCGTAGGATACATTGGACAGGATGCTAGAATTTTATAATATTACTGAGCAGCAGAGGTCAGACTGACTAATAAGGGACCGACTAATGGTGAATGCACATTGCATACGGATTTACAAACCACAACACATAACTATTAAGCAATAAAGCCTTACCTTTTCATTCCCACTGTATGTGATACAGTTGATGTTTCGATATCGTGCGACCATGCCCCCTAGTGACAGGGTTTGGCCCATTACCACGTTAACAGCTCCGGCAGGAAGTCCCATCTCTCCACCGAGGCTGGCTAACAGGAGAGCAGGAAGAGCCGTTCCAGTGCCAGCTTTCAAAATGACCGTGTTACCTTAAACACAAAAACCACACGACCACGGCACATCATGAATTCATGATTCTAAAGTATTTTCATTTAACACAAGGGAGGCGGCTGAGAAGCTGCCTGCAAGGGGGAGGGGTTTATGGAAGGGGAGGAGCTTCAAGAAGGACCTGAGCGCTGTGCTCCAATCGTAAGTCTTACCCATTGATAAGGCAGCTGTGGCCTTCAGCAGGAGCGAGTAGGAGGAGGCATCATCAGACAGCTGCAACGCCACCACACCCAGAGGACTCCAGCCAGGAAGCTGAGCATCTCTCAGCTGGGCCCAGCTGGCATAATACTGCAACAGCCTAACCAGTGCAGCTACTGGGCTGGGGGACTGGCCCAGCTCACAGAGCTCTGCGAGGCACTGGGCATGTGTCTGCAGGGCAGCCGCCCACCTGAGGGGCAGAGCACAGAGGAACCAGCCAGATGGGTCAGTACTGCATGGAGCACCTGACCTGTCAAGCGCAGGAGTCTATAAGCATGCCACATCTTGAATTGGCAATATTTGCCCACTCTTCTTTTGAGGGGGCATCTCCTGTGCACAGCCCTCTTCAGGTCACCCACAGATTTCCAACTGGATTTAGGTCTAGGCTCTGGCTGGGCTGCTGATAGACTCCTACCAAGCCATACAGAATGCTTCAACAAAGTATTAGCACAAGGGTGTGCACACTTATGCAATCAGCATTTTGTACATTTTTTTTATATTTTTCCCCCTAACAGATTTGTTTGTTTATTTGTTTCTCCTCAACTGACAATACTTAAAATATCCTCAACTCGCAATTTTACCGATTTATTCAAATTTTCCGTGAAAAAAAAAAACAAAACTCCAACGTGGATCGCGAAATCTGGTAGGGTCCGCTGAACACAAAACACGCCGGTGTTCTGCCGAATAGTGTGAATGACGTATGTGCGAAATGTTGACTGCGCATGCGCTGCGCGTGCGCAAAACAGCTTGGGAGCACATATCGGTAGGTAGCAGTATTCGACAGAACACCCGGCTACTGCCATTAGCATGGAGCCAGCACTATGTGCAGGAGGGCCCGGCCAGGTTCTATCCTGCCGTTTCACCCCAGTGCAATTGGGTACCTCCTGAGAAGACGAGCTCGCTGAGGGCCAGTCAGTCCGGCCCATGCGGGGAAGGCGGCGCTGGCAGCAGACACGCACAGGGCCACGTCATCGTCAGCGGCGCACAGGACACTACACACGGCGCCACCTGCAGGAGGAGAAGGGGGCTGAACAGGTTACGCTGCAAGGCTCCCCCCGGCCTGCACGAGCATAGACAGCAGGTACCTGAAGCATCCGTCACAACGCAGGCCTGTCTGCCAGCCGGACGAACAAACTCTCCATTGATGAAAAAGCCCAGTGAGCGGGAGTGAAAATCCAGCCAGGCCTGAAAGGGACAGGACAGTCACCCGTGCGGTTAGGCTACGGCGCCATCTTATTGGCTGTCACCACCCCTCGAATTAACCAATAGGAACAGTGGCCATCGTCAGCAGCCCCGGGAGTACAAAAACCACGATGAAAGGAGAGTCGAGCACGGAAAATTAGCCCACACACAGGTTTACGTTAATCAGTCACATGGGTGTTACTGTAAATCCACCCAGCACACTCGGGTGAATGGATCCGCTGAAGCGCAAGGCCACCCGATGAGAGACACAAGGCTCACTCCTAATCCGTGCGAGTAAATGCGCCCCGAGAAATGGGCATCCGGATGGCCCCCTTACTCACCTGAGCAGCAGCGCTGCTGGCAGCGGATGGTCCGTACTCCATGGATCGGAAAATGTCATGCACAGTCTTAGTGCTGCTGTCGGCCATGTGTGTGTGGTGAGGAGTATTTAGCTCTGCAATAGTTTTCGCGAAGTAATACGCTTTCTCTTATAATACGGAATCAAACACGTCAAATATCCAGATTTGTGATCCGATGGCAAAAAATGACTTGTCTGCTACTTAATTGTTTTTTTTTTCGATTAAACAAGCAATTACTTGCAGTTGCAAATTTTTGCATCACAGGTTTTAGAGATCTACGTAAAACGTTTCTAATATTTTCTTTTTTTTGTTCGCCTCCCGCAAATCGGCAGTCAGCAGCAACCCGCAGAGGAGAAGTTAACGCTGATTGTATGCATTTAATCCCTTACATGAGACCTCCCACATTACAAAGTCCTTCGGTCCGCGCTCAGCTCGGCTATGCTAGGCTACGGGGAGGTTTCTACACGGACAGTCCTTAGTGTAACGCAGAGTCACGTGACTGTTTGCGCTGTAGTCGAAAGTGAAACCGCTTTAGAAGCTGGAGCGAGTTCCGAATGTGCTGTAACCGGTGCTAATGGATCGCAATGAAAATGATAGGGAAATCTTTCAGTTTATTCAGAGAGGGTGAGTGTGACTCTTCCATAGTTAGTGCGTTTGTGGAGATTGCTCTGTGTGTCTTAAGAGCGGTTTCGCCCGCAGTGTCATCGGTGAACTGCTTCAGGGTGAGCCCGTCGAGGACATCCTGGGAGATGTGCTGCCGGAGCAGCGTGTGGAGGACGAGGTACTGAAGGAGGTGGCTGATAGAGCCAGAAGAATAGCCAAGAGTTTGGAGAAGGACGCATGCCTGAATCGGTATTTAACGGCGTTTACGTATACCGTGAATCCCTACATTAACTTTGAACGACTGTATCCTATAAAGCTGTGAGGGGCTCCAAACGAAATAGTTTCATTTTGGCTGTGAATTCCCGATTCTGTCATCAGACTTCCTGACATCACGGCCGAAGCAAGCAGGAAGGAGTACTATTGGTTTCTATTGAAAACCTTTAATAAAGCCCCAATTTTAACACCCAGTAAACGTGTATCAATATAAACCGGGTTGTCATTCAATATTTCATTTTTAAAATATATTGACATACTATAAATTTGGTTAAATACAAGCTACCAGCGAGCCCCACCAATAATTTTTCTCCACTTTGCAAACTGGTCCTCACTGATGTCCCCTAGTGGGCCGCATCCCCCTCCCATTTGAGAGCCACTGCTACAGTATAAAGGGTACCAAAACTTGTCCTTCAAAGAGAGTAACCTGTGCTTCTCAAGGACACCACCCACTGACACAGCCTCATGGCAGCCCTGACCTGTGTCAGACTCACCCCTGACTCTGACTGCCTTTTCGTTTCTGATGTTTAGATTAGTTGATGCTGCGTTTCCAGGGACTGATGGAAATGATAATAGAAAACGCTTTTTGAAGGTGATGAATGACGTAATTGAAGACTGCATAACCTGGGAGAAGATCATTGTTCTGCTTTATATAGCAGGGAAAATCATTGTCAAGGTATTCAGATTATGGAATCAGTGTTAACTCAAATACAAATGTAAACACATTCCCTAATAACAGACTTTTCCTCTAAATAGTTTTATTAGGAGTTGTAATTTAGTTTTTAATGAAAAAAATAATAATTAGCATCGCATCCCCTTAATAAAGCTCAAATTCCCTCCATAGTCAAATTTTCTAAATGACATTGCATTGTTCAGCAAGTTTATAGACATAATTTTATAGACAATAGTTTTCTCTGTCACAGTGGCCCTTAACCAGTGGTAACCAGTCTGTTTCTCTACCAGATGATACATGCCTGCTTACCACAGTCACTGTCCGATATCCTGTCCTGGGCCTGGGATTTCTTCCAGAGGAACATATTATCCTGGATCAAGCAGAAGGGTGGATGGGTAGGAGATGTATTCTTTCAGTAAACAAGGACACGGGTATTTCTTAAAGACATAGCTTTGTTCTGGCCTTTCATCCACATGCAAACAGACCAACTGGGCGTCACCCGGAATAAATCTGTCTCTCTCCCGCAGGTGACCTGCATCTCCAGCTTAAGCACTCCTACTGTCCAGGCTGCGGCCATCTTCATATGTGGAATCCTGCTTGGGGGGTTTGTCATGTGGAGGGCGGGCAGACAAAGCTGATGGTCCTGTCGTCAGCCCCCTCTCCCCCCCCAGGTTGGCCTAACCTCCTAAGGTCCTGTTAAGGATAAAGACTTTTTTTTTTTTTTTATTCCATTGTGCAAGTGGGTTACAGAAGTATAAGAAATAATGACATAACAAAAGAGAAAATGCGGACAACCTGCCATACAGCCTTCTTTAGAGAGTGTTTGCATGGACAGTAAGTAAAGGCGCCCGTTCCGTGTATGTGACATAAGGTGGAATGCAGGCAGACAGGCTACTGTATACTCTTCTGTGCTGT
>JAODKL010000045.1:4455389-4482828 GCA_026780765.1 Petrocephalus schoutedeni | reverse complement strand
GTAAAGGCGCCCGTTCCGTGTATGTGACATAAGGTGGAATGCAGGCAGACAGGCTACTGTATACTCTTCTGTGCTGTGCTCAGATGCCATCTCAGGACAGAAGCCGTCTGGCAGATGTATATTGTGTATTTTTATGGCAGTATGTGTTTTGTAATTAAAAATGTGGTGCCACATTGTGTGTGTGCTTATTTGACCTTTGCGTGTCATGCTAACATTAATTAGGCATTTTGCTGATGTCATGTGACCCATACTTTTCAAATATATATAGGAAGAAACGATATATAATTTTAGAACTTTGCAAGGAGAATAAAAAGTAGAAGAGTGACTGACTGGAGTGTCTGAGACTCGAAGCGGCGCTGATCGCCACCCATTTACAAATAGCGGTATTCACATGATAATAGTGATTATCCGCCGGGTAATCCGGCGGTCGTTACTGGATAAAGAAATGTGAGAAAATGCCCAATATAACTCCTACAAACAAGAGCACATGTCCGGCTTGTGGTTACACTGACCGACTGATGAGTAAGTTACTTTAGCTTCGACGTGCTACCATGAATGCACTGATCAGCATGATATTTGACATGTTTCAGTATCAAACTATGCTCTCGTTGTGAACAAGTGCCGATTCCTCGTGTCGTTTCATGTAAAGTTACATACTAACCATAATTTGACACGTTATATTTTTCCGATTTCTCGTTCGATCTGCGCTTCAGTAGTATATTTCGACAAGGTAGTAAACATCGTCAGAAGTGGTTGTATTCCAGGTACTTAATTCTTTGCATAATTATTACAGAAACATTATTAGTAATAAAAGTTTACTTAAGAGCCTCTATAGTGATTATAGTGCTACAATGGTAATATTGGTTTTGTATACACTGGTTGACTATTGAAAAAAAATCTTTCCGATGCACCGATCTGTCTGTAAGGCTGGTTCCTATCCAGCTCTAGAAGAATGCCATGTTTGTTGTAAGGGACTTATTTCACTGCCCGCTGTGTCCTACCTTTTAACCCAGCAAAAAGACAGCAATTGATGCCCATATGAATCTTCATGTAAAAAGGACATTGCATTTTAAAGGTAAGCTGATTGTGCAGCTGTGTAAGAGTGTGTAAAAGTTTAATGGATACAAATTTCGTTAGGAATATTTTGATAAATATTATGACATTAAAATCATAAGCATATTGAGGGTTTGCAACCCTCAGCAGCTATTAGTTGTAGTACAAAATGAAAGAACATGTTTTTCATACTATAAGTACTGAATGAGTTAAGGAAAGGAGAGAGCAGATTAGTCTGTAATTTGAAAATTATAAAGTGCATTATTATATTATGTGGTGGGTGACTGTTTAGTGTGTTTCCTTGTCATAGGGCATATTAACGGGCAAGAAGAAATCAAAGTATCTGACAAGGTTTCTGAAACCATCTTCTTACATCGTTCCTGTGTATTTCGAGGATGATGAACAGCAAAACCAAATATTCATATACCTTAAAGATTTCCTTGACAGGACACCTACTGTTTTGCTGATCGAGGATAAAATCAAGTTCGTGCTTGATCTATTGATGCCAGAGGTAAGTGTTGGATTAATTTTGAATTCTGAATGCACTTGATTAAGTTGCTGAGCTTATTATTTGGTAGATAAATCATGAGTTTTATTCCAGTGCACCATCTATGGCCTTTCTGTACTCCATAATATTGATTTTCAGAAGGCAGAGGAAATGTTCCTTGCAGGCCCTCTACAGTATATATATATATATATATATATGTGTGTGTGTGTGTGTGTATATATGTTTGTTTGAATGTTTGTTTCAAATTCTAATCTATCATCTGAATTTTGCATCACTGTCATGATCCTGCCCGTTCGATCCACTTGTGTGCCACGCCCCCTCGTTAACCTCGTGTGAAATCCCTCCGGTTATCAGCTGTTTCCTGTTATTCGTAATCAGTCCTGTGTATTTTAGTCCGCGTTTATGTTTGTTTCCCGAGTCCGGTCATCATCGTCGTTGCGCTGTCTGGTGCTGTTCCCTGCGTGTATCTAATAAATCCTCGTTCACCTCACCTTTTGGACTCCTACTTCCCCGCTCCGCACCCGACCTGGCAATCATAATAACCTACATCCACGATATAACAGACTTCTGTCAACATAATTTTTAAGATAAATATGCTCTGTTTTGCTTATAGTATTAAAATATTAACTGATTAATAATAAATATATGTAGTGTGAGTTTGTAAAGAAAATCTTCTAAGAAGAAATATTTGGTGCGTCTCCCAAAAATATTGTCTCTTGGTGTTGCGAAGACTCTAATGGTATGTCTTAGCGAAGTTGTTCCTTTACCAAAGTGCGTTTCCCTGAACAATGTCTTATGACAGATGTACATTACTCGATTACTATACCACACTAACAAGCTCAGTAGCTTACCCATCTTGAAGGCCACATTAATGAGCCCGGTAGCATCTATTTTGAAGGCCGCAGGTAGTATCAAACTAAACAGGTGGCTGGTAAAATGCACCGGGTCTTCCTTTTAAGGAATAGGAAGTTGTTCCAATTGTGCCAAAAAAGAACAGAACAGAAGGCCACTTTGAAACACGTGGACTCTCACACCACCACTGTTCTTTACAGAACGACTGGGATGGTTTAGAAATATGACCAGCAGAACCGTATCATAAATGGGTGTGGATGGTGAATGGCTAAAGTATTGATGATGCGTAAGTGCTGCAGTCCTTATTGGAAGATAAGGAAATGTATAAGAATCAATGTAAAACCAATACTGGACACACTCCTGCAGGGTGTCCGGTCTCAATTGTAACCTCTGTGGTCAGAAAGGCTGAACTTGGAATTCTACACAAGCGGCTCCTGACTTCTCATTTGGTGGGGAAGAAAAACCACAACAGAACTGGACATCACGAACAGGATCGGGGAGGAGACCCAGGGAGGTGACCACCTGGCAGAGGAATCGGGAGACACCCATCCAGTGTCTGCATAATAGAGGGCCCTCCAAGGATAGGTAAGATAGTTTTTACTATTGTATGAGAAGATAGGGAAATAGAATTGGGAGAAGGAGACGGGGGTGTCTCAGGGGAGCCGCCAGGCAGGACCTCCCAGTAAGGGCACTCGCCAACCAGCAAAGAACCGAGGGAAAGAGAGCTGCTTGGGGAGAAGCGTCATGTGTTTTTGGTTGTGGACAGGTTCAGCAGATGGGTGGAGGCAATCTCATCTAAGGACATGAAGGTGATGACAGTGGTGAGATTTCTTGTCAGAGGACTGATGCTGAGATTTGGGATCCCAACTGCAATAAGCTCTGATAATGGTTCTGCCCTTAGGAGGACAGTCACTATGTTAGCAGCTCAATACCTGAGGATCAAACAGCAGTTGGGACGTGTGTCTTACCCACAATCACGGGGCATGGTAAAGTGCATGGCACACTTAAGCAGAAACTGCATGAGATCTGTGCCACCACAATAATGATCTGGGTGGATGCATTGCAGATAGCTTTGATAACGAGTCGGATGGAGGCATACGGGGTGACGCATCTGTCTCCTTATGAAATACTGATGGGAAGACCAATGTCGGGATCAGTTTGGCGGGGGCCATATGAGGGCCCCTCCCTAGACTAACTAAAAAATGAGTTGAAAATGTACATGTGGGGTCTAACCAGAATACAGGAAGCTGTTGTTAAGCAGGAGCAGGAGAGAGCACAGACGAGAGACGCCGCGGACCAGGAGGAGCCAGTCATCTCCACAGGGGACAGAGTATACCTGCGAGTGTTCCAGCGGAAGTGGAACGGGGCCCAACGAGAGAGACCCTACAAGGCCACATGACCCACAGCAACAGCGATACAGTTTGTAGTGCCTATAGTTTGCTCCTTAGTGGGGTGAGCACTGGTTCAGCACATGGCAATAGCTACTGTGTCGAAGTCGGAGGGAGGACCATTTGGAGCGGCAATCTCCTGGACCTGCACAGAACCAAATGCCGACATAGACACCATTGATGAGGTCCTGCCCATTGCAGACGTTAGCCGTCTTTGGAGTGATTCTTTCCTGCCGGATTTGCTGAGACACCGTCACTTTCTATGACATTCGGGACTTTCTTGACTACAATATAGAGTGTGTTATATTACTTTGCCATGTTATCACTTATTCTTTCAGTTACTCTTGTGTGACACGTATTTACATTTCTATGTAGTAATTGCACTGGATGTTTAGTTTTAGTTGATTATTTTTGCAACCAGTATATGCAATGCATCTCGGGGAGTTTGTTATATGGAATCTCTCTCCACTATTTACTGGGGACTCACTCCATCGCGGTGTCCTGATTCTGAGTGTTGTTAGTTTGTGAGCCATGCCAGCCATGGACCCCGAAGGAGGGCCGCACCTTGTGGTGGGTTGGGAGTGGAATTCCCCTAATGCTTAGGGTTTTCACCCTCCTTCCTAGGCTGGATGGACAGGCTTATGTGTGGGACTCTAGTGAGTCCCAAAGGGGGGGAAATATATGGAATATTATCTTGTATCGCATGTCAGAGTCGGTGTTCACCAGACCCTTCCTTTGTGTCCCCATTTGGTCAACTGGTGTTGCTGGCCATACTGCTGGCCATTAATTTTCTGTTTAAATATTGTATGCACTGAACTTGTTTACCTGAAGTAAACGTTTTTGCTTAAATCTATATGCACATGGTCTTCATTATACCATTATAGTTTTTCTACAGTTAGATTTAAAAAAAACACAATATATCACATTATATTGAATTATAACTTTGGTATTGTGATATGTATCGTATTGTCAGACTCCTGCCAATACACAGCCCTATTGACGGTCGTCTCTGGCATTAGAAATTCTCTTCCCCCTCTACCTGGCTGGTTTCTGGTCGTTCCCAGTGTCTCCTGCTTCACCTTGTTCTTGTGCACTGCTGTCTTAGAAACCTTCAGCCTGGAAGCAGCCTGCTGCTCAGTGTAGCCTTCTGCCAGCAGAACCTTGATTGAACCAGGATTTAAAAATGCAGAAACTTTAAAAAATATAGAGTGGTCACCGAACATTTTTTCCAGAGCTGTAGATGAAGCAGATGAAACAACATAAATTTCAAATAAAACCAGCACATTATGCCCTGGGAGACCTAGTCCAAGTGTGTTGTCAGGGGCAGAGCTCAGGATCACCTGATTTGTGATTTTGCAGGTCACCTGACCGCCCCTTGCCCCATGTTACATACACAAGTGAGAAGGAATGTCTATAGAGAGGTAAAAATTTAACTTTTTGTCATGAATATTGATGTATAATGTACTACTTATATGTATAGTTGGTGTAGGTATTCTATTTCGGACATAATGTCTAGTTACAAGAAAAATATGTAGTGTTATATTCCCTCTATAAGAATTAAGAAATACACACAAATACACAGTACACGCAGACACAGTTTCAAACAATAAACACACAGGACGCATACTGAAAATTTTGGCATAAGCTTTTGATATTTTTATTTATTTTTAAATTATGTTATCTTTTTAGATTTAATTCATTTTTGTGTTTTTTAATGATTTTAAATTTTCTTTTCTTTTTTCTATCTACAGGGGAGATGAGTTCAAGTAAGCTGCATTCATGTTCAAACTCATACTTTTAATAATATAGCTCTTCTGTCATTTTTTTTCACAAACTGTTAAATTACGATGGTTTATTAATTTTTTTTCTTTCCATGTTTCAAAAATATAAAAGATAAATAATAAACATTCCATTGAAATATCATTTATACAGTTACTTTTTTCTTTTTTACATTTTTAAATGAATCCAGCATCGTTATAACACTAACCCCACACGCCTCTCTGTAACTCTCTCGCTCTCTCTCTCTCTCGCTCGCTCCCTCCTCTGATCATCAGCCTAAAATCCTGCACTCTGTCGCCCTCTGCAGCACGTTGTCTGCGCTACAAAAATACGTGCTGCACAGTCGGCCCCCTCTTTCCAATTCAAACACCCAGATAAACATGGGAATGAATCAGGAGAACCCTGCTGTGGGATGGGGCTTTCTGGAGGATCCATGTTACTGACAGGGGGGGGGGGGAGAGGGGGAGCGGGGAGGGTAGCCATGACAGACAGTGCTCAGCGTCCACACCCTGCGGGACGGACAGATGGAAAGGCAGCACAGGAGACCCATGCAAGGGAACCACCCTCACACACTGGCCTCAGTGGTGTGCTTCACAGTATGGCTCATTCCGCCACTCTGTGAGAGCCTGACAGCAGCGAGAGAAGCTTCCTGACCCGAATCCTTCACATCCTGGTGTTAGATGACACCATTTCACTGAATCATGAATTATATTAGTTGCTGGTAATTAGACCTCGGGAAGAAAGCGGGCTGCTTTGGCGGTATTCTGGGAGCTTAACAACACCAGAAGTGGCCACTTTCAGCAGAGTGACGAGGCTATGAAGCTGCGAAGCTACTGTAAAGCTATATTTACGCTAAAAAGAGGAGATAAAGAGACACATCTGGCCTTTTATTCTTAGGCTTTTCTTTTTTTTTTTGCTTTTGTGGAACTACGTGCAGTGCCCAGGCGTGTAAGTGATCTGCTTCCTGCAAACTCAAAAATGATCCAGGTCACCTTTACTCGGAATCACAGAGATGACCTGAATGGAGAGGAATGAGAGTTTGACTGTGTGCTTTAGCTGGAAGCCAGTTATCAGACACAGGTTCCTCAAACAAGGAGAAACCAGAAGCGTTCCATATGGAATGAGACGGAACAGCAAGCTGGAAGTGAATGCGAGCTTCCGCGTCCCGTCTGCACGCTGTTAGAGCTGCTGCATTTTCTTTCCGTACTTTTAAAGCGCAGAGACGAGGTAAGAGAGAGAGAGAGAGAGAGTTACATCATTCTTGCCGTTTCAGAAGTAAGCTTTGTTTTCTTTTTTTCACACATGCGTTATAATTCAACTTCAAACAATATGACATTAAAACAGGAGGCAGGGATGCAAAGGAGGAGAATGCGTGTGGCCAGCGAGCGAGCAGAGCGGGGACAGAGATAGAGGTCAAAGGGCAGCACGGCCATGAGACCGACCGGGTCCGCACTGCGCGCTTTTGATATGTTTCCAGGTTTATTTCAAGTAAAGGTGCACAGATGCTGCTGCTGCCATTAGTCTAATGAGGGTTTTGGCTTTGATTAGGTGTAAAGAGCGACCCCAGCTCCGGTGACCTGGACAGACACTCCGAGGCGACTGCGCTTGGCCGTTCCATGCTACGTTTTCAGCATCTGTGTCAGGAACAGCCTTTTGTCTCGCTAACCCTATAAGCAGGACAGACTGGGCAGGTGTGTCTTAAAATTCTATGTCTGTCTTGCGAATATCAGGACGTAAAGGAAGCACTGGGAGGGAGCGCGCGAGCAGGAGGAGACAGTGAAAGGAAAGAAAACGTGAACAGAAGAGAAAGAAAATAATGGGAATTCACAGAGCAATTTAATTGTGGGAATCTAAAATAAAGATGTACTAACTAATCTCAGTTCCTGCCTTTACTTGCCTGCGTTGGGATGTTTCTGAAAGTCAGGCCTATAACTTTCTGCATCCCTCCACATGACAGACAGCATAATGGTACAAAACGCATGAATCACTGAAGATTTACACGGTACGACTCACTTTGACTGTAGGCCACAGGTCCAAGCTCGCATCACCCATCAGCTGCCACTGTTTGCTATTGCTAGACCAGAGCAGACCCTGCACAGGCCCAGGGCCTCAGGTGCAAACCATTGCCGCTGGCTCCCCAAGCACGGAGGCAAGTTCAGAGAGCTGGTGACCCCAGGAGCACGACAGCATCGTGCACCATGTACCACTGTGGGGACATGTTCAGTGGTACCAGCAGGGGGCAGTGCAAGGCTTCAGCCATGTCACCAGCTACACACTCACATTGTGATGGGAAAGGCGAGGGCAAAGGGACTCAAGATAAAGCACCATCCAGCAAAAACAACGTCTTACAAACAAGTTAAAAATAAAAATGCTATTTGCTGTTGTTGGTGTTGCAACCAGGAGTAAATGGTGCCACAGCCACAGGGGGGCGCCATATTCCCACAACTGGCCTGGGATAGCGCTGCTTTGAAGCCTCGCTAGCAGCCCTCGGGAGGAAGCATGGGTTTGAGTGTGGGACGAAGGCCTGGTTAGGAAAAAAGGTGTGGGGTCACAGGGCTTACATGGGAACAAAGGGTGTGGAGTCATAGGGCCTGGGTGGGAAGATAAGAAGCAGAGTCACAGGGCCCAAACAGGAACAAAGGGGCGAAGTCACAAGGCATGGGCAGAATATAAGAGGCGGAGTCACAGGGCCCAAGTGGGAACAAAGGGGCGGAGTCACGGGGCATGGGCAGAATATAAGGGACGGAGTCACAGGGCCCAAATGGGAACAAAGGGGCGGAGTCACAGGGCCCAAATGGGGGGGAGGGGCGGAGTCACAGGGTATGGCCAGAAGATAAGGGGCAGAGTCGCAGGAGAAGCAGCCGCTGTGCAGCGGAGATGCGGGGTGTTCCAGGGATTTCCAGGGATTTCAGGAAGCTCGTGGCAGAGTTCATGACCGGCACTCAAACCAAGGTCTTAACAAAATATTGTTCAGTATTGTTCACCTTGCAGTACTGTTTTTTTATTTATTTCTTTTTATTATTCAAAACAAAATAGAGATCCTCTTTTGTATAATCCTTTTTTTGTCTGAGTTGCATATAATGTATGTCTTTTAGTTTCATTTTTTAGTTAGTGACCTCTCCTTTTTCCAGTCAGGCCTTGCAGAAGTAAAGTCATGCAGAATCGTCATGCTGGTAAACTAGGTAATAAAAATGCTCTTCTGTGTTTTTTTTTTGTCTTCTCCCCTGATTTGTCTAGAAGCATAAACCTTCACCATTTCTGTACATGGCACCTTCTCTGTCCTCCTAAACCCTTTTCACCCTCTTCTGTTTCACCATGAGAAGCTGCTCGGCTGAGTTAATTGTATCTTTATTTTCGAATCCTCACTCTTGGTGATTGTGGTTTTAGTAAGAAATGTTGCCGATTCCACTGGTAGGCCTCAGCCCTTTGTATTTCTTTCATGCCATGCGATGCTTAAAGTGGCAGCTGAACTATGAAATGTCAAAGAATGAAGAGAGAGAGGGAGAGAAGGGAGAAGGAAAGAGAGAGAGAGATAGCGACAGACAGAGAGACAGAGAGAGAGACAGAGCACCAGCCAGCTGATATTCCCGCTGCCCCTGATGTGCGCAGACACAAAAGTAGCTGACGATGTTGAGCCCCAGATCAGAGCGTTTGATTGGTCCCCCTTCACGTCAGCTGGCTGCTGAGGGAGATGTTTATCTGTGCTCATATTGGCTTAGAAGATCCATGAAGCAACAACAGTGCCAGTGCTTATGCAAAGGACTGAACAATTGGGGAGCGGTCAATGTGTGCTGTGGCTTGTCGTGGTGAGAGTGAGAACCTCCATCTAGCCTTTCTATCAGGCAGGCTTCAGGCCTCCACTGCCTCGGCCAGGATAAGAAGTTAAAGATGGATGCATGAAAGCCCAACGAGAGGAGCTTTCTGATTGCCCTTCTGGTTAATTATAGGAGAAACACTGAGCAGGCAGAGTCACTGGCTGATCCAAGGAGACAGGAATTGGCTGACTAGGTTTGGGGCATGATGCAGTCATTGGTTGATCAGAAGAGGGATATGGAGACTCACTCATTTGTTGATCAGAGATTGGCAAGGCTCAATCATTGGCTGATTTGAGAAATTAGCTGGGCAAGGCTCAGTCATTGGCTGGTTAGAGGAGGCAGGCATAGCTCAGTCATTGGCTGGTTGGAAAAGGGAGGCGGACATGGCTCAGTCATTGGTTAGTTGGCAAAGGAAGGCGGCATGGCTCAGTCATTGGCTAGTTGGACAAGGAAGATGGGCATACCTCAGTCTTTGGCTGGTTGGAAAAGGAAGGTGGGTATGGATCAGCTGTTAGCTGTTTGGAAAAGGAAGGTGAGCATGGCTCAGTCATTGGCTGGTTGGAAAAGGGAGGCAGGCATGGCTCAGTCATTGGCTGGTTGGAAGAGGGAGGCGGGCATGGCTCAGTCATTGATTAGAGATCTACAGCAGTGACATACCAATGTGTTATTTAGGAGATTCTCCTACAACAGCTCATCTTCAATCAACAAATGCTACATAAGTGGTCAGGGCTTCGCAATGGTGCAGTAACGTATGTGCAGGGAGTTTGTCTTTCCCTCCATGTTCTCATAACAAGAGTCTCAGTCTATCTGTGCGTGGAGATGGCTCTCTCTCTTTCACATTCTCTCTCTCTCTCTATCTCTCTCTCTCCATCCTTTCCGCCTCACTTTCGCACCGCCCTTCCTTTCGCAGACTGGATTGTGTCATTGGTGTTTCTTCTTTAGCGAAAAGGGGGATTTTTAGAAACTCAGCACTGAAACAGAAGAAAACACACATGGAGGTGGTTAGGATGTGTGCGTGCGCTATTGCTTTAAAAAAAAAAAGGAAAAGATTAAGGACAAGCTGACCAAATACCATGGTATACTGCAATACTACTCCAATAATGAGGACCAAACGATAGCAGGTAGTACTGGGAGGTGGCTCACTGTTTTGGGTTTGATACATACTCAAATGTCCAGGGCGATGGCCCCGTGTGGGATCGTAGTACACCACAGTATTGGGATACAAGTAGAATGACTTCACTTGACTTCAATGTGTAACTTTCACGGAGGATCCAAATCGTATTATCAGAGTCAACTTAATCAAATTATGCAAGTTGGACATGAAGGTTACACACTGAGTATTTGAATGTGTGTATATTCTTATAAAGATATACACACATACATATAATTGTAATATGCATTTTACATAAACACACACACACACTCGGGGTTTTAACTGACGATTCCTTAATTGATTAATCATGCATTTTACGTAAAAAAAAAGATCACTGTCCGTCAAAATGTACAAACAAATAAGAGCAGTTGAGAGGACGCCATGTGTTTCGCTTGCGTTTGCTGGCCACACAGCAGATTCATCACGACTCGGGTTACCAGACTCCTCCTGAGCCAGTCACTGCTGCTTATGGGTGGCATTTTGCTAAAAGGCTGACAAAGGGGATCAAGGAGATCAGAGTAGAACCAAAATGTTCTATTGTGTAGAACCAAATGATAAACGGAACAGAACTAAATGTTCTATAGTACAGAACTGAATTTTGGGGCTCTGGCACCACCTAGTCAGATGAGTCCAAACATTTCTTCACAGATCTGCCCTCATCTGCATTGGAATAATTGCATTTTATTGAGATCACAGGAGAGAGAAGACGGGAGATGATTACTCAGTCAATAAGAAAGGCCATAATTAAAACCCCCACGAGTTGCAGACACGTGCACAGGACTACAGACCATTTTACGCTGCAGGTAGCACTCACACCCATAATCAGGTACACATACTGTAGTATACACACAGGAATAATACTCAGACACACCAAGTCAGAAATGGCAACACAGAACATGTGACGGGGAAACATACAAACATTCTTACGCGGCCAACGATCGCCTTCCTGCTCCGTTTGCAGTCTTAGGTCTGTCTTCCTTGGCTGATAGTCCTCTTTTTACTTTACACTTCTCATGCTTCCCCCAAAAAACATCATTTCCATTCTTTATGTTGTTTTTTTTTTTTCTCCATTTCTATTCTTGAGGGCTGTCATTTGTATTCCATTTAAGGGGAGATACTGGTATTAACGGCTCTCACTCCTGTAGTTAAGAGTTCGCTTTCGTGGAAGTATTACAGTTAGAATTATACACCACAAAGAAAAGGAGTGTCAGAGGGAGAGGGCGAAGACGGTGGAGGAATGGAAAAGACAAAGTGGGAGATGCACAGAGACACAAGCACAACATGAAGGCAGTCATCTCACAAAGCATTTGCGATACTTTGAACTCTTTCCCTTCCACGTCTCAGACATTATTCCCACTAAGAAAGAAAAACAATGTCAAGGTCATGAAAAGATAAATTCCTGAGTTTTTCAAGTGTTACACACAAAAAAAATGAGAAGATTAGAGGAAAGGGACAAATGGCTGGAGAACTGAGCAGACGAGTGAATGAAGAGTCCAGGTTTGGAAATCGAGGTTCTGTATCAAAGCAGATCTGCTCTGCATCTGCTTGGGGATTTTGTCACTTCCAGCCCTCATGCATCCATCTGCACCTTCATATTGCTGTGGGAAACTCCCATGATGCTCATCTTGTATTTCTTTTTGTATCACTCTACCTGTGTTTCTGCATTATTATCTCTGTCGGCCTGAAGTTTTATTATCCCTGTTTCTGCATGTGTTTCTGTATTATTATCCCTGTGTCTGCTTGTGGTTTTGCATTATCTGTGTGTCTGCCTATAGTTCTGTATTATTATCACTGCGCATGCTTACAGTTCTGTATTATTATCCCAGTGTCTGCCTGTGGTTCTGTATTACTATGTCTGTGTCTGCGTCTGCCTGTGTTTCTATATTATTACCCCTGCCACTGCCTGTGGTTCTGTATTACTATCCCTGTTTCTGAATTATCTCTGTGCCTGCCAGTGGTCCTGTATTATTATCTCTGTGCCTGCCAGTGGTCCTGTATTATTATCTCTGTGTCTGCCTGTGGTTCTGTATTATTATCTCTGTCTGCCTGTGGTCTTATATTCTTATCTGTCTATGTATTACAATCTATGTGTCTGCCTATATTTCTGTATTATTTTCTCTGTCTACCCATGGTTTAGTATTATTATTTCTGTGCCTGCCTAGGGTTCAGAAATATTATCTCTGTATTTGTGGTTCTGTATTACTATTTCTGTGTTTCTGTATTACTCTGCCTGTGGCATAGTATTATTATCTCAATGTCTGCCTGTGATTCTGTATTTTGGCTATCCATGTGTCTGCCTGCATTTCTGCATTATTATCTCTATGTCTGCGTGTGGTTCTGTAGTTTTATTCCACACTTTTAGATTGACTGACATTAACATACCCTCCATGACAATGTGTAGATGTATAAAGTGCTGTAAATGTGGATGGCCTTTCACCACAATGAGAAGGCCCATGGTCTTTAGGTATGCTGTGTTTCTTAGGTATGACTACAGCTTCACATGCCAAGTAATGATGTACCTGCTGACCGAACAAGGTCACCTGTCTTCATGTCACTCTGCAGAGACCCAGGAGTGAACAGAACCTGCAGATCAGTGAAGGCACACTGTCCACAGCTGAATAAATGTACAGAATGATACTTGGTGAAGAGACATAAATGGTACAGACTGAAGCAGAGTGAAATGGTAGCTGAAGTAAATGCGGCTGACCAGCTTCTGTGTCTGAAATAGATGTCTATCTATGTAGGAGACATTCAGAGAGATTTTGGTCTGTCATGTAAATGGGTTGCAAGTCCATATGAAGGGTGAGATCTCAACACCTCCTGATTCTCAGACTTGGCAAATCTGTGCCTCTCAGCTTCTACAGGAAGGGAACCCAGGGTGAAACTGATAGATGGAGGACAGAGAAGGAGGATGAATGCAGGAGGAGCAGAGGAGCTGCATTTAGCTAGAACCTATAACTGAAGGAAGAAGTTGATTTGTTTCTGTCTTTTTGGGTCAACTCACAGTTACTGCTTCATTTTGCATATATCTGATAAACTTTCAGAATAGATTTCTGTAAAAAAGATGAAAAAAAATTACAAAATCATAGTACTGATAATGACATCATCCAGCCTGCAGTCCCATCCACTGTACTGCTGACTGTGAAAAGTAACCCCAAAGCCACACGAGTCACAGGGAAGACGCCCCCTAGTGGCCAAAGGCATGCAGAGCAGCGTCCCTTCTGCCTGTTAGGAGGTCCAGAAATCAGCATGCAATCAGCCAGCTTGTAGCTGCATATAAATGCACACGTTTACGTACATGTACATATATGTACGCATATATGAATTTACATATACATTTAAACAGAACAAGGTGCCTTATCAAAACATACTCATAGATCATAATATAGACAATACAGATATATTCATTTCTTATTGCTTGCAGAAGGAACTCATGCATGTAAAAAAAATAATACAAACTAATTTTAAAACTATACTTATCATTTAGAGCCATTATGGGTGTAATATAAGCACATTTTTTAGTACAAATACAAGAACCAGGAACCAGAGGAGCAACATGGAGAAGAAGATGATACGGCAAAGGACAGAGACAGAGGAGGGACAGAGATGGAAAGGATGGAGTGAATGCAGCGAGGAAGAAGAAAAGAGGAGAGAGAAGGACACGACATAGATACAGGAAGGAGGAGAAAAAGAGGAGAGAGATGGAGTGAAAAGATTGGGGAATTTGGGTGGAACACGACATGGCAGCTTATGGGAGGGGAGCTGGGGTCCAGCTTTGGAATACAGAGCAATTATCCCCACAAACCTAAAAGAGGTGACAGAAGTGGCATTATTCTGTATATACTGCATGTGAGTGTGTGTGAAGCCAAAGATCGGTATATTTTACATGGTTACACAAGAGCGGCAGCCGTTTGAGCGCAGTGCTTAGCAGGCCTACATGCCTAGCTCTCCACAAGGCATTCCTGTACAGCAGGCCTCTTCTAATGATATGCTTCATTTAAAGTGTCCTGAGCTTTTTGTTTCTTTTTAGTTTTTTTTTTGTTTGTTTTTTTTTTTTTGCAAACACACTTCAGCGGAGTTGCTTTCCCTGTTGCCAGATGGGCCACAGAGACGGGGCTGGCTCGGGTGCAGTAACACCCCCCCCCCCCCCCTTGGGCTTTGGGGACGGGCCAGGGTGACACTGGGTTCTGCTCCACGGGAGGCTCAGGCCCATCCCGCAGCCGTGTCTCCGGCGCCTCGGCCGAGGAGACCCCGCGCGTCTCACAGAGAATGCAACCGAGCCCACTGCCTTTAGTACGTCACCTCCTCCACGTTTGGGGGAAGGAAGATATCGGAGGACAAAGGAAGCCAAAGGATGACAATGAACGTGACAGGTTCAAATACCCCGACATACTAAGAGAAACATGTGTATAGCCAATGCAAAGCCTACAGAATGTAAATCATTACATTTACATATTCCATTCGGATATATTAAAACAAAAACGGGAAAGATAATTTAGCAATTAGAAAAATAAAGACCTATTCTGTAAATGAACCATCAATAAAAAAGTTCCTTATGAAGAGTGACCAGACACATAAGTAGCAATAATAACAATACGGGTAGAAAAATATTTTCATATCATTACTATTACTGTCACTGACATACTTGCACTTGAATCATAGAAAAGGAGACGGGATGCTTGCTAATCGTCTGCTCGTAAGTGCCGTGGCTGGGAGCTGCACCCCTGTCTGCTCATAGATAAACACGGTAATGCCGTCTGCCTGGACACCAGCTGCCTGCTCCTTCTCTCTCATCTTCCTCATCTTCCTCTATCGCTTGCTGGCAGTCCAGCCTCCACTCAGAGTCCCCCCTTTCATTTTCGCCCGGAGATCGTCATCATCCGAAATGCAAGGGAGGATGGGGAAGGGGCGGGGGGGTGTGGGGTGAAAACAAAGAGAACAGAAAGAGAAAACAAAACAAAAAAAGGAAAGAAAAAAAACAACCTAAGATGTAAACGTAATAGGGAGCACCTAGTCCAAAAGAAATGGCAATAAAAAAGGATCGTCAGCTAATGATTCCAGGAACCACATTAAGCAGCTTGACAGGGATGCGTTGGGGGCCAGCTGGCTGGGGGGTGGGGGCTGCTTTCAGGGTACAGCACTACAGATGTGTCTCTGAGCAATTCAAATATGAAGGAAAAAAAAGCTACCGCTATGGAGGTGACTCCTCCCCTTTATAGACAAAGTGATAAATAATCACTTTTGGGTGTGAAGCCCCTCCCCTTTTCCAGGCTGAGTGACGAATATTCGCTATTGACTGGGTGGCTCCTCCCCTTCTAGGCTGAGTATTTGCTTTCGATTGGGCGGCTCCTCCCCTTTTCCAGGCTGAGTCATGGATATTTATTTTGACTGAGTGGCTTCTCCCCTTTCCATGCTTAGTGACTTCTCTGTCCATCAACCATTCTTATTAAAATAGAGTCTTTGCATGTTGGTTCCTTGAGTGAAAGTCGGTCCATGATAACGAAAAAGGGTTAAGGGGGGGGAAGCTCCTCTCCTCTGTCATCTTTCTCTCCCTGAAAAGTACCCATGAATTCACCCCGCCCCTCTCATCCTTACTGCCCATCTTTAAAAAAATAATTAACATGTAATTTCACTCTGTATTTTTTCACTGCTATTTAGTTTTTATATATTAATAATGTCAATGACTTCAAGAATGAGTAAGCAGTCTTTTACCCTCCTTCTAATATTTGTAAAAATATCAATAATGATAATGACAATAATTTTCTATATTTTCTCATTGCCACCCGTTATAATAAAGGGTGATTTTTTTTCTCTCTTGATGTTTGTTTTAACAGCAGTGTGTGTAACTCTGTGTGCATGTGTATACCTTCATGCAGTAAACACACAAGAAAACGTGTGCGCGCGTGTGAGTGTATGTGTACATGTGCACGTGTGTTAGCTATCCTACACACTGTATTCACATCAGAGATCCGGTAAGTGGCTGCAAGTCGTTCTTAAAACGTCGAGAAGCCATCGGAAGTTTCTGGAAGATCTCTCTAATTCAGTGGGTTTGGGTTTCAACTAGGGTTCTTTTCTTTTGGTGCGAGCTTTCAGGTCAGAATCTGACCAAGCAATGGCTCCTTTTAAAGCTTATTATCAAAATAAATATTCTATATACTTTAAGTGCAAATATCTGATCACACACCAATAGCCTGCAGTTCCGGCCCAGTTGGGACGGGGGCGCTGTGGGACTCATTATTATCATTATCATTATGTTGGCCAGTGGCACAGTCGTTAGTCTGGTTCTGCTACAAAATGGACGGGATTGGGGAACGGCAGCGACGCAAAGGCCCTGGCGGCTCGAAGCGCTCATAGGGGGCGCTGCTGATGGGGGTCAGGCGCATGGAGGCCGCCGCCATGCCGGAAATGTTGTTCAGGCTGCGGGACTTCTCATAGCCCGACGCGGCTGCAGGTTCGAGGGGGGAGGGGCCAAAGGAACAGGGAGGGTTCAAAAGTCAAGGAAATCATAACCAACAGCAGTGAAAGGAAATAAATGATTAAGTGGTGGGAAAGAGAAAAAAAAAGAAAACAAGAAAATTAAAATAACAATAAAAATGGCGTTTAAGGAACCAAATTACACAGTGAAATAAAAAAGCCAGAGACAGACAGACAGACGGACGGACGGACACAGAGAGACAGAGACAGAGAGACAGGAGAATGAGAGTCATGAACTGCGTCGTCACTTAGCCGTTTACATCATCATCAGTAAGAAGCTTTTGCCCAAAACACAGCGGAGGTGAGTAAAGGCCGGAGGCGACTGAGGTGAGCGTGCACACCCCGGCAGCACGAGCAGCACGGGGCCGGCCGACACACACGGCTCACTGTCCACGTGAAGATGTACAGGGAAACTGCAGTGACACACCGTGCAGAATGGGCAACCCCCCCCCCCCCCCCCACACCACCAACAACACCCCACTAAGCAGACTAACGGTCCCATAACGGACCAGGGGGTATGTCTGAAAGAGATGAAGCTGACAGTTTATCGGGAAAGGGAGAAGAGTGTCAGAACACCACGGTGGGAGAGTTCAGGCTGCCTCTGTGCCGTCGCTGGAGGACAGGGCTTCCCTCCTGAACAGTGACAGGCAGCTTCCTGGAACCAGGCAGGCAGAGTCACCGATCTCCAGTTTTACTCCTCATCCAATCACACGATCCCATCTGAATTATTGTTCTCCATCTGACCTCAGGAACCAAGTCTGAAGAGCACTGCTGTCCGGTCATTGCTTCTATAACTAAGAGATGTGTGCTTAACAGATTACAAATCCAGATCCACCATCTGTGATCTTTCAGGGGTTACTGGCATGGTTCCCATGATGCACCGGGGCAGTCTACTGCATACTGTTCACATAAAGAAGCTCACAGAAGAAAGACTAACTGCTGTAGTGATCAGCAGACATGGACACACTCAGTCACAGAAGAGAGGAGGAAAGGAGAGGCAGACAGAGAGATGAGAAGGCAGCAGAAGGGGAAGAAGAGGAGGCAGCAGAGAGCGGGAAAGAGGAGGAGGTAAAGAGAGGAAAAGAGGAGGCGGCAGAGAGAGGGAAAGAGGAGGAGGTAAAGAGAGGAAAAGAGGAGACGGCAGAGAGAGGGAAAGAGGAGGAGGTAAAGAGAGGAAGAGAGGAGGTGGCAGAGAGGGGGAATGAGGAAGAGGTAAAGATAGAAAAAAAGGAGGCGGCAGAAAGAGGAGGAGGTAAAGAGAGGAAAAGAGGAGGTGGCAGAGAGGAAAAGAGGAGGAAATAAAGAGAGGAAAAGAGGAGGAGGTAAAGGGAGGAAGAGAGGAGGCGGCAGAGAGGGAAAATGGAAGTGGCAGAGGAGTGAAAGAGAAGGAGGCAGAAAGGGAATGAAGTGTCAGCAGAGAGGGGAAAAGAGGAGGTAGGTGACAGGAGGGGAAAGAGGAGAAGGTAAAGAAGGGGAAGAGGAGGCAGAAGAGGATTGAAGAGGAAGGGACATAACAGGAAAACAGGAGGAGGTAGAGAGGGGGAAAGAAGAAGCAGCACAGTGGGGGAAAGAGGAGGTGGCAGAGCGGGAGAAAGAGGAGGAGGAAGCATAGAGAAAGGAGGCAGCAAAGAGAGGAAAACAGGAGAAGGCAGAGAGAAGGAACGACAAAGCAGCAGAGAGAGGAAAAGAGGAGGCGGCAGAGAGGAGGAAAGTGAAGGCAGGTGACAGAAGGAGAAAGATGAGGCGGCAGGAGGAGGTGAGCAGGGAACTTTTTGCAGAGAATGGGCCATGCCAGATGCGTGTTAGGGAAAAGAACACACACACATACAAACAAATGTGCTCCACAGAGCAGCAAATCAAAGCAAAAACAACTACATGACTGCAGTAGAGGGGCAGTAAAATAATAAGTAATTAAAGTTTCTTGGACAACTTATTGATGATTTGGAGGTGTCTGCCAAGACACAGCAAGGCTGCTATCAGTGTTATCATCCACGTTCTAGAAAAAGTACTTCACTCCCAACCAGACCATCCCACCAGCAGGGGACACTATGGACTGTGATGACTGTGATGAATCTTGTCCCCACCCCATTCTCTGCGGGTTTATATTTTGGGAGAGTTCTGTTTATAACTCAGAGCAGAGTTCAGATGTCTCCCCCGACACCAGAACTGCGACATTCCCACAGCATTCCCAGAAAAGGAAAGGGGAATAAAAACAACATCAGCTCAGTCACACGGTATCCATGGTGATGTCTGATGCTGGAGGGTAAGTGGCATGTTCACATTTCATATGGAAAACACCTGAGAGGGCAGCTTACCCTTCACAATCAGGTATTTGGTATTTGAGTTAATTTTTACACTCCATACCACTAAACAGACAATGTGTCTTTTAAAACTGCTGTATTGTTTAGAAGACATGTTTCCAAGTCAACATAATAATTACTTGTACAGTGACATCATAATTGACTGTACTAATTAATTGAAATTTGATAATTCAGTCGTGTCATAATCCGCTCTGCAATGATGTCATAATTAAATGTGCAGGAACAAAATTCAAGAAGAACCCAGGTCTCAAGCAGTACAACATGAAATAAAAAAAACATGTTGCAGTGGCAACACGCTGAGCAGTGAGTCTGAGTACCTACCTCTGGTTATACTTTAGTTACACTACGGGGGCTGTAGAGCGGGCCTGGGGGTGGGATGGAAAATGAATGTTAATCTCAGGGGGGGAGGGAGAGGCAAGGTAAAATTGCCGGACAAATGCAAATATTGACCTTGACTTGGTATTTAAAAATGTAATAAGATTTTAATTTGCTTTATTGTCTTATTTAATCGTAAAGTAGTATTGTTCATTATCAATGAACGCCCCTCAGATTCTCTCCCTCGAAGAATGTTATGAAGGCTTAGTCTTCAGGTGAGTCCAATGCCTCATGTCCCTGGATGTTTTCAGATTAGCTTTGTATTCTGCACAGCAGCTGCCCGGGTCAATATTTGCAAACAAATTTTAATTTGTCCTTTCATGAGACTGAACCAGTGCAGTATGCACATACAGAGATATATCTGTAGAGCTCAGATATACTGTTTCTATGTGCATGACACAGACTGAAAGACAGAAAAAAGAGGCGGCAGGGTGACTGTGACAGACTGAGACTGAGAACAAACAGGCAGCACAGTGACTGTGACAGACTGACACTGAAAGAAAGACGGAAAACAAGCAGGCAGCAGAGTGACTGTGACATACAGACTGAAAGACAGAGAACACACAGGCGGCAGAGTGACTGTAAAAGACTAAGACTGAGAGACAGAGAAAAAACAGGTGTCAGAGTGACTGTGACAGACTGAGACTGAAAGACAGAGAACAGCCATGCAGCAGAGTGACTATAAAAGACTGAGACAGAAGAAACAGACAGCAGAGTGACTGTAAAAGACTGACACTGAGAGACAGAGAAAAAACAAGCAGCAGAGTCACTGTAACAGAGACAGAAGAAACAGACAGCAGAGTGACTGTGACAGACTGAGACTGAGAGACAAAGATGACACAGGTGGCATAGTGACTGTGACAAGATGAGATTGAGCATAAAAGAAATATAGGTGACAGAGTGACTGTTACAGAGTGAGTCTGAGAGTCAGAGAACAGTTGCAGAGTGACTGTGTTAGACTGAGACTGAGAGACAGAGAACAGGCAGCAGAGCGACTGTGACAGACAGACTGAGAGCAAATAGGTGGCAGAGCGACTGTGACAGGCTGAGACTGAGAGTAAACAGGTGGCAGAGCGACTGTGACAGACTGAGACTGAGAGACAGAGAACAAATGGTTGCAGAGTAACTGTGATAGATTGAGAATGAAAGACAAAGAACAAACAGGCAACAGGGTGACCGTGACGGAACAATCAGGTAGCATAGTGACTGACAGTGGGAAAGCGACATAGTGGCAAAGCGACTGGAACAGACTGAGACTGAGAAGCAGAGAACAAACAGGCAGCAGAGCAACTATGACAGACTAAGACTGAGAAAGAACAAATAGGTGGCATAGCAACTGTGACAGACTGGGACAGAGATTAAGTAGGTGGCAAAGCGACTAACAGACTGAGACAAAACAAACAAGTGGCATAGCTACTGAGACAGGGAACAAACAGGCGACAGAGCGACTATGACAGACTAAGACTGAGAGAGGCAGTGCAAACAGGCGCCACAGCATCTGTGACAGACTGAGACTGAGAAAGAGAACAAACAACTGGCAGAGCAACTGAGACAGAAAGAGAGAGCAAACAGGTGGCAGGGCAGTGGCAGACTAAGGAAAAGATAAGAACCAATAAGGTAGGTGATGGAGACTATGACACACTTGGCACACTGTATATGAAATGTTCTGTTTTATACCACATAAACCCAGGCACAGTCATACACAAAGAAAAAAAAGCACCAAACCACATAACGTTAAACGGAGACATTTTTTTTACAGGATTTTTTTCTGGGAATGAGAGGAAGCAGAGACTAAAAGAAAGAGGGACAAGACCTGATGTCTGAAATGGAGAAGCGTGTGGTTGTGACGGACAGCTTAGAGATACCGAGAGCGACGCCTTTCATTCCCCTGACGCCATGCTCCCAGCATGGAATGGGACTAACCGCATGACTTGAACCCTGAAAGAAATGTGTCCTGTTGAGCAGCTCGCTTACAGTGTGTTAGGGACAGAGAGGGACAGATGAAAGCACCACTTCATGTTACTCAAACAGCAAGGAGAAACCAGAGCAGGGGGATTAGGGGAGTGCGGCTGGCCCAGCTCCCGGGAGGAGGCTGCACAGACGGCAACGTCAATGAAGGATGGACTCAGAAGGGCCAATTACGGGCCTGAGAGGTAACTCCTCTGCACGTGTGCGGTCTCTGTGCCGCTTGGACACGGTATATGCCGTCAGTGCGGGACAGGGACACCCTCTCGCCTGCCTCTATTTAATTACCTTACACATTCTTCAAAACACCCAAGAAGCTTGTTTTCAGATAATTTTTCTTTTAAATTAGGCATATGATGAAGTGTCAAATTAGACTTAAAATATTAGGGAAACCAAAAACAACAACAGCAATAATCATCGTCACATGGTTTCATATGAGGTGCAGTGCATCATGGGAATACGATGGTATGGCTATAAATACCTTTTTCGCTAATCTCTTCGTTGACATACTTTATATAACCTAAATTCAAATTCAATAACAACGGAAATCAGTTAAACTGTTAATATCTCTTTCCCACAAGCCTTTGCTCACAAATCCCACAATGCTCTCTTCCACAGATTCCTTGACAACAGCAGGAAGTAATGAGGACGGGAGAGAGAAATGGGGGAGGGGAGGGGGGACGGACGGAACTCTGAGGCGAGAAAAGGGGACATTTTGTTTCAATGACAGACACAGACAGATTCATGGAAAGAGAGATAAAGAAAGAACCAAAGTGAGCACAGAACGACCCACCGCAGGACATGCTGACGAACCCCCCCTCCACACACACACACACACACACACACATCGGGTACATCGGACAGGTTCGGGCCATGGGGACAGCACCCTCTGACCTTTAGACCTTTTCTGACCACATCAGTTATATTTGGTTGACAGAAGGTCAAAAGGAGGCAGACGGCAACAGTATATAATAAAGGGCACAGCGAGCGTACGGAACAGCACAGCGCCCCCTGCTGCTTCCAAAAGGAAAAGGCCGGCCATCTGGGGCCTTGCTGAGATGCTCGCACTGACCCGTCATGCATCTCAGCTAATGTGCTCCTGTCGGGATGTGCCTCCCGACCACGCACTTTCACTTTCAGGGGAATTGGCACGCCCCACATTTTAAATGACATGTAGTATCCAAGGGCACCTGGCCGTGATGGTCTCCCATTGAGCCATACGCCACTGTGTCCATTCTGGCTGCCTTTTCCTTTTAGGGAGAGAGGAGGTGCGGTGCCAACACGCAACATCATCGCGGAAACATAAAGCAGCACTCAACACCCCCTGCAACCCAGGCCAGCTGTCACTTACCTTCCAGTGTCAGAGGCAAAGGCACAATGTTACCCTGGCAGTGCGTCAGCCCTGCAGTGTGTCAGCACATAAGTCCTGGAGTATGTCAGCCTGGCAGTGTGTCAGTCCTGCAGTGTGTCAGCCCTGTAGTGTGTCAGTGTGTCAGTCCTGCAGTATGTCAGTCTTGGCATTGTGTTAGTCCTGTAGTGTGTCAGTCCTGCAGTGAGCCAGTCCTGGAATGTGTCAGTCCTGCAGTGCATCAGTCTGGCAGGGTGTTAGCCTGTTAGTATGTCAGTTCTGCAGTGTGTCTGCCTGGCAGTGTTTCAGTGCATCAGTCTTGGAGTGTGTCAGTCCTGCAGTGTGTCAATCCTGACTGTGTGTCAGTACATCAGTTATACAGCACGTCAGTCCTGGAGTGTGTCGGACCTGCAATTTATCAGTGTGTCAGTCCTAAATGTATCAATCAGTCAGTTCTGGATTCAGTCAATGTGTCAGTGGCATGGAGCTTGTGTTACTCATACAGCCTGAGTATTTCAGCAGCTGAGGCATAAAGCATGTTTACAGGTCAAGTTAGCAGCATGTCACTGGGGACAGAGGACAGTCCCTTGGCTCTGTGTGCCACTCGCTCATCTGCATCTGGCCTGCATCAGCCCTTGCCTCATTTACCCTAAGCAGGGATATGCTAGAGGGCCAAAGAGAGAGTGGTGGACCTAGTGAAGACCCCCAAGCCACACCCTCACACTGCCCCAGTGAGATACTGATCACCTGACCTCAGCCGTCTAACCAGCTTCACTAAACCCACAACACTTTGCCCCAGGGAGATGGAGAGGAGGGACACAGCTCACCTCAAAAATGTGTTTGAGATAAAGGAGGCCGAGCATGATTACCCTGCTCTTTTGGAAGGTGCAGCCATCAATCGGCGTCACCTCGCCAGGGCAAAGGTCAATGGGAGAAACCGGGCACAGCAACAGAAAACGCGATACAGACAGACGCAGCAGCGGGGAGCATGTGTCAGCGGGAGACTACGTGACAGCACAGGAGAGCGCGTGAGGAGGACACACACCGGCACACCAGCACACACTCAGCGGGCATCACGTCAGCGCCCTCCAGCAATTCGGCATTACACAGTCTAGCATCATGTGACATAATCAACCAAACACGCAGGGTGACCTGTTAAACTGACAAATGTGAGTTTGGGTAAAAACATCAAATACAAATCAAGGTCATACTTCTAGAGAGTCACCATATGTATCTATCAGACTTGTGTACAACTGCCCGACATACATATGACATAAATCCACCTGGTACATGTTAACATAACATACATCCACCTGAAATACAGGAACCTGGCATACATTAGCATGGCATGCAGACACCTGATATACAGATACCTGGCATACATTAACATGACATACTTCCACCTGACATACAGACAACTGACATACAGACACCTGGCATACAGACAACTGACATATAGACAACTGACATACATGAACATGACATGCATCCACCTGGCATATAGACAACTGACATACAGACACCTGGCATACAGACAACTGACATACAGACACCTGGCATACAGACAACTGACATACAGACAACTGACATACATGAACATGACATGCATCCACCTGGCATATAGACAGTAGACATACAGACACCGGGTATACATTAACATGACATACATCCACCTGATATACAGACAACTGACATACGGACACCAGGCGTACATCAACATACATTCATGTCCACTCAACATACATTCAGTGGCCACTTTACTAGGTACATTTGTTCAACTGCTCATTGAAGCTGATATCAATCAGCCAATCATATGTCAGCAGCACAGTGTATAAAATCATGCAGGAACAGGTCAAGAGCTTCAGTTAATGATTACATCAAACCCCAGAATGGGGAATAAGGGTGATTTAAATAACTTTGAATGTGGCATAGCTGTTGGTGCCACATGGGCTGGTATGAGTATTTCAGAGCCTGCTGACTTACTAGGTTTTTCACAAATAAAAATCTCTAGGATTTACAGAGAAACGGCCTAAAAAGAAAAAAAACATCCAGTGAGCCGCAGGTCTCTGGGCAGAAAAGCCCGGTAGATGGCAGAGGTCAGAGAAGAATGGCCAGGCTGGTTCAAGCTGACAGAGAGGCAACCACTCTTACAACTAAGGTATGCAGAAGAGCAGCTCTGAACATACAACACAACAAACCTGGAAGCAGATGGGCTACAGTAGCAGAAGACCAGCTGGGCGCCACTCTTGTCAGCTAAGAACAGGAAACTGAGGCTACAGGGGGCACAGGCTCACCGAAACTGGACAATGGAAGATTGAAAAAATGTTGTCTGGTCTGATGAGTCTGTGACATTCAGATTGTAGGGTCAGAAATTGCCGTAAACAGCATGAAAGCATGGATCCACCCTGCCTTTTATCAACAATTCAGGCTGGGGTGGTGAAATGGTGTGGCAGATATTTTATTGGCAAACTTTGGCATCACTTAAATGCCACAGCCAACCTGAGTATTGTGGCTTACCATGTCCATCCCTTTATGACCACAGTGTCCCCAGCTTTAATGGCTACTTTCAGCAGGATAACACACCATGTCACAAAACTCATGTCATCTCAAATTGGTCTCTTAAACATGACAATGTGTTCACTGTACTCAAATGGCCTCCACAGTCACCAGATCTGAATCCAACAGAGCAGCTATGGGATGTGGTGGAATGGAAGAGTCACATCATGAAGGAGCCAACAATCTGCATCAACTGTGCAATACTCCATCCACCCATTTTCTGAAACCGCTTGTCCTATTCAGGGACACTGAGGGTCCAGATCCTATCCTGGGGACGACAGGTGCAAGGCAGGGAACAACCCAGGATGGGTCCCCAACCCATCACAGGGCACAGTCACACACCATCCACTCGCATATGCAGTCCTATGGGCAATTTGGTAACTCCAATAAGCCTCAGCATGCATTTTGGACTGTGGAGGGAAACAGAGTAGCTGTAGGAAACCCCACAACGACAGGGAGAGAACATGCAAACTCCACACATGGAACCCTGGCGGAGGCTTCAACCCTGGTTCCAGAGGTGTGAGGCAACAGATTCACTGCATTGCACCACCATATCACCCCCAGCACATTACTATCCCATCAATATGGACCAAAGTCTATCCCACAAAGAATTAAGGCAGATAATGAAGCCAAGAGTCCAATCAGGTAACAAGGTACAGTATACCTAATTAAGTGGCCAGTTAGTGTACATTACCCTCAAACACATCCACCTGACATACAAACAACTGACATACATTAGCATGACACAGATCCACCCAACATATAGACAACTGGCATACATTCACCTAACACACAAACAACTGACATACAACCACAACACACAAATTCAACTAAAATACATCCACCCAGCATACAGCCAGCCAACACGCAACCACCCAACGTACATCCACCCAATATATATCCACACAACACTCCCATACTTACAGACAACTGACAAACAGCCACCTGACATATGGACAACAGACATGCAACCACTCAACATTCATCCATTCAATCTACAGCCAGTTAACATACAATCACCCGACACACAAGACTACTGACACACAGCCACTTGACATTCATACAATCAAAAACCCAACACAGAGCCAAGTGACATATACCCACCCGACATACAGTCAGCTGACAGTCCCCTGACATACATCCACCTTACATACAGATAAATGGGGTACATATACATGAAACACAGTCAACTGACATTTACTCTACATACAGGCTCCCAACATACATCCACCCAACATGCACAAGACTATCACAGACAGAAAGACAGACAGACACACACACACACACACAACCACAGACGCATACGCATATATATATATATATATACGCAATACACACATTTATTGATTGTACACAGTTTTTGGTAAGAACAGCGATATGGCATACGATACCCTGCTGTGGCTGTGATGAACATCAGACCAGGATGTCTTTGTACATAATTACACAGGAAATGTCAATGAAAACAGGACTTGTATATGTGTGTGTGTGTGTGTGTGTGTTTGAGAGTAAAAGCATGGCTGTGTGCGGCAAAGTGAAAGTGTGTGTCTGTGTGTGTAGCCTGATCTGGTTTGTTTCATTAGTTACCTCAGTGCACTATGGTTTGATCCAAGAAGAGGCAGAGTTTGCATAGAGGTTCTGGGGTAACAGGGGCCCCTCTGGCTTGCACCATTCCCCCCTCCGGGGGGAGGCTTGGCTGGCGGCTGCTGTACAGGGAGCTGCTTTGACGGACACATAAGCGGTGGAGACAAGGTGTGGGGTGGAGCCAGTGGCCGAAGGGAGGATGTTGTGTTCGTTTCAGAGGGTAAAAAGGAGAAGTAGTGCATGGAAACCAGAAAGAGAGAAAGTGTGTGTG
>JAODKL010000045.1:4432031-4448387 GCA_026780765.1 Petrocephalus schoutedeni | reverse complement strand
GCTGCCTGAGAGACAAGATGAGCGTACGGGGGAGAAAAGAGCATAGCAGGCAGGATGGAGACGAGGAGGCTGAGGGCCCAAAGAAGCCCTGAATAAGGTTATGAGCACTTACAAGTCACAAGTCAAAATGTGAGTGATGTCAGTGGCTGGAGAAGCTGAGCGTGAAGCAGACAGCATCACGGGCAAATCTGGAGCAGTTTGTCCAGAATAGCTTTCTGTGCCACTCATGCCCCACGTGGACCTGTGGTTTCAGAGAGCCCAGCATGGGCTGTGGCCAGTAAGATGCCACGGGAGGTTCTGCCTTATTACTGCCAGCATTCAGCGTTCACTCCAGATGGTCCTCGCCATCCCCCCCAACCCCAGAGTCTATGTTCCTTGTCCAGCTTATCCAGCTGTTGCTCGAGGCCCCTTGGCTCAATTCACCTGTCCGAGCTGAGCAGGCACAGAGGAGCAGTAGCACCTGACTATGAGTTGCTATGTGCATGTCACAGCTGAGCAAACCTTGCTGCACTGATTCTTCTGCAGGGGGAGATGACACTAAATTTGTGGTTCACAGCACCCTCTGCTGGTAACCAGTGCAACTGCTTGGCTATTATCACGCATACAGCAGGCACTACTGCCATACAGCACAGGGCAGCAAGGCAACTTCAGCCGCATAATCTAAACACCCTGCTAACTAATCAAACAGCATGAGACTTTGCTAAATGAAACAAGGGCTTACACACCCTGTTAAGTACCCAAAACCATAAGTAAATCAGAAGGTACACACAGGGCATATGAGGGTGAAGGTAGGCGCAGGTCCAGGAATGCGTACGGAACACGGTGCTGCAAACAAGCTGTGTGCTTTTAAGAATAAATCTAAAGTAATAAAGGATATGAAATTGCGTGAAAACTGGTCTATAAACTAAGATACAATTTATTTAATACTTTCTGAAATTTTAATGTTACTGTTTTTCGGCTTTTGAACCAGTGAGCTGCTAGGATCCAAGCAAAGAGGTGCTGGAATGCAGACATCCAAAACCAGAAAGGTTCCAGAACACATTCCGGCAGGATCCGGCACAAATTAAGCACTGGACCTGACTGAATGACACGAGGGCTGACTAAACACCCTGCTAACTGCCTGAATATCGAGTGTCCTGGCTAAATAATACAAGGGCTTGGTAAACTAGGGGGACCAGGTAATCCTTGTCAGGGAGGAGGACATTTGAGCTACTTCAGGTTTTACAAACTACAGTAAAACTGTGCTTGGAAAATTAGTTCAGTTCTTCTTCAGCTTTCACTGATTTGTTTTCTTGGTTGAAAGAGTCACATCAACATTTGTGACACGGGCATGATTACAGGAGACTGACCAATCAGCACGCAGCAAGAACTCAGCAGTTAAGTGAAATGCAGGTCCTCTTAATTGAAATGGTAGTCTACAAATCCTGTCCTAGCTCAGTGTCCTCCCTGACATTAATTATTTGGTTACCCTAGCTAAACACCCTGCTAACTAACTAAACACTGTGTGACCTGGCTAAATGAAACAAGGGCTAGATAAACACCTTATTAACTATATAACCGCCACGAGACCTGGCTAAATGATGTAAGGGTTAGCCAAACACCTGCTAACTAGCCAAACACCATGAGACCTGATTAAATGACACAAGGGCAAGCAAAGCACACTGCTAACTAACTAAACAATGTGTGACCTGGCTAAATGAAACAAGAGCTAGATAAACACCTTATTAACTAAATAACTGCCACGAGACCTGGCTAAATGATATAAGGATTAGCCAAACACCTGCTAACTCTATGAAACCAGGCTAAACAACATAAGGACTAGATAAACACCTGCTAACTAGCCAAACACTACGAGACCTGGCTAGACAGCATGTGAACTGTATAATGAACAGCATAATTGCTATAGCACCAGTGCTTTGACATCATTTTGCTACCAAATCTCTTCATCATCAGGAATATTATTGCTGCTAATGTTCATACTGTGTATTTCTGCTACAGAGACCATTACCATTGTGTCACCATTATCTGTAACTCATACAGCTACATACACATAAAATCAACCAAATGACCTGGATGAATAATATGGAATAGTGACTGTAGTTAGAAATCAACAGATTCAATCTGGAATTTAGCACTTGGGTATGGGGGTGTTTGAGCGGATTAGAATACACAGTAAGAGTGCACACAGAACACTGACAGAGCCCAAAGTGCAGGGTGTTGGCACACAAAGTGACTGCCAGCAGAGTAAGATGGGTGTCCCTGGCTGCATAGGAGAACCCACTGTAGGAGACCTTCACAGTGGGGCGAGATCTGTGGGCCCAGCTGCTCTACTGCACCTCCCACTGGATGGTCGGGACATCTACAGATGTTTTTCATAAAAGCAGCATAGGAAAACTACAAACTTACAGCATCTCCTGCACAGTGAAATGAGACTGATACATAGTGCACAGAATCGTGTATTTATGGGCGACTTTAATCAAACAAGCTTAACAATGAACTCTCTAAATACAAACAGTTGGTGTGCTATCCAATTAGGAAGGAAAGGACACGAAACCACTGCTACAGCCCAATAAAAACAACGCTATAGAGCCCTGCCTCATGCACCACTTACAGTGCACATTAAGACTCAAGACTCCATATTTCTTTATTGTCAACACAGCTTTGGGTGTCTTGAAAAGTGATGTATAAATGCAATGTTAATTCACTCATGTACAAGCGCATAGTGCATTGAAATACCTTTTCCATTGAGCCCCCTATGATGCTACTCATAAATATAAATGCAATAAATAAATATATGACATCCACAACACAATACAACACCATTAATACAATATAAATACATATAAATAGTGTACAAAACTATGTTTGATTTTGTGCATGTGTGCAGTGTAGTGTAAATGTGCAGTTTAGTACAAATAAAGAATGTGCAGATGGGCAAACAGACATCATTATGTTCCTACAATATTATACCAAAATTCTCGACTGAAACCAGGAGGTTAACTGACTCTACACTTATACACACAAATATGCCATTTCATTTCCTCTGTCCACACTGCCTCTGTCCCCCTGCCCAGGCATTCTCATTTCCTCTGTCCACACTGCCTCTGTCCCCCTACCCCGGCATTCTCATTTCCTCTCTCCACACTGCCTCTGTCCCCCTACCCAGGCATTCTCATTTCCTCTGTCCACACTGCCTCTGTCCCCCTACCCAGGCATTCTCATTTCCTCTGTCCACACCATCTCATGTCCCTCTGCCCAGACAGTCTCACTTCCTCTGTCCACACCATCTGTTGCCCTACCCAGGCATTCTCGGCATTCTCATTTCCTTTATCCACATTTTCTTAATTCCTTTGCCTCCATTGTCCTACCCAAACTGTCTCAGGAATGATGAGTGAAAAGGGTTAGAATTGGAGGAATGAGAAATGGAGCAGAGACTAGAAACGTGTGGTGTAAAGTCTCATGAGAAGAAGGCCCAAAAATAGCATATGGAATGAGGTGCACAAGGAATGGGATTAGGGTGCAGCTTAAGAATGTGGAGAGAAGAAAACACCAGGAAGTCTGGAGACAATCCCATTATGTAGAGTAACCAGACCGGTGATCTAAACATTACTGCAGAGTAAACCTCAGAGTAAATGTTGGGTAAATGTGATAATAATGATACAGTATTGGTTAGATAAAGCTGATTTAACCCTAATGTATCACAATAGCAGGAGTGATGGAGAGATTAATCTAAAAAGTAATCATCCTGCATTCTGCTATTGCTTCAGTATGCTAATACTTTCCTTTCGTCTTTCACTTTCACTAATTCCTGACTTTCCAATTCACTAACACCTCAATTTCCTGTCACGACTCTTTGCTAACACCTCACTCTCTACTCACTTTGCTAATGCCTCACTTTCTTCTTGCTTCGCTATGCTAATTCTTCACTTTGCTAACGTCTCACTTCCCTCTCGTTTTACGACGCTAACTCTTCACTTTGCTAATGCCTCACCTTCCACTCACTTCGCTATGCTAACCCTTTACTGTGCTAATGCCTCACTTTCCTCTCACTTTGCTATGCTCTTCACTCTTCACTTTGCTAATTCCTCACTTTACTCATTCTTCAATTCGCTAATGTTTTTATGTGCTATGCCCTTATTTTCTCTAGTTTAGTCCTTCTTGGTCCCGCACCCTTGCCCTCTGATACATTCTGTTCCCCGTTCGTTCTGTATTGTTCATCCCATGTCCCTCACTTTGCGATGACCCAGCGTCCTGCGAGTGCTGGCCTGCTGCAGTGGCGAGAGCACAATGATGCCCTGCACTGCTGCTTCACTGCGCAGACGGGGCTCATTCAGCAGCCAAGCCTTCCCAGCATCCCACAGCAGAGTCAAGCTGCAGCAGAGGGCACACACACAGACAGATACACACGGATGGACAGAGATACAGACAGACACACACACACACACATAGACTCACACATTCTCACATAAAAGAGTTCACATTTTCTTCACACCTCCAAGACGTATCTATAGTTTATTGTATTTTATATTGACTTGAGAGCACTGGACCATGCTTTACGTGTTTGTGTGTTTATGTGTGTGTGTGTGTGTGTGTGTGTGTATGTGTGTTTGTGTGTGTGTGTATGTGTGTGGAGCCTCGCCTGACAGTGCTCTTCCTTTTACTGTTACCACCCTCCCTTTGTTCTTAATCCAATGGAGAGCATTGAAAAAGGAGGCAGTGTGAAGTCACAGACTTCACAGTAGGGCAAAAGTGTAAAAATAAGCGCGTCCCAGGTAAACCAATCAGGGAGGGCCCCTCCCGGGTCACATGACAGGACTGAGGCTGAAGGCAGCAGCCTTCGGGGCTGACTGCCTCCCCAGAAGCCCTTGATGTGCTCTAGTTTGATATGACACATGATCATTGTTGTCACAAGACTGACAAACTATCCAGCAGGGTTCCAGTGAACTATTCACCCATCCATGCATCCATCCATCCCTCTCCCTAGCCCCCTCCTCCATCTCCTCTGGGGGGATCCCAAGGCGTGATCCAGTGAAAGATGTAGCTACATAAAGATGACACTGCGCAGCTGCACCCCGCTGCCTGGCCAGGCTGTCTGGCATAAGGCCCCACATCCCTCTGCTGGATTAGTGTTTATGGGATGCAGGACTGCAGACTGATGTGTCAGCTGATGTAAACGTACAGTCCCCCAGCAAGGCCGACATCCAGCCTTGTAAAGGCTGCTCCTCCTCCACGGAGACGTCCACCTCACGATTTCTCACGATTCCTCTTCCCCCCCAGCTGTATCTTTCAGTCGTCACGTCCCTCCTCATCCCTACACTGCTGCATAGCCGTCATCATCAATTCACATGTCCCCCCCCCCCAAAAAAAAACACACACCAGCCCACCAGGACCCCCACCAGGAGGCTCACTCCTCCACTGCTGCCAGCTGCTGCTGGACGTCACCACCTCCAGCATACAGTGTCAGTCACGAGAGAGCGTGCCGTGTCCTTGTGTTTTCTGCCTGACTTTCTTTGCCAGTGATCTCGCGGGAGCTGCATCCTGGTGCTGCTCACACTGGATCCGTAGCGTCATTGTAGCAAGACAGCTGCTGGATGGGAAATAATTCTTTTTATAACCAAGTTTGTGCAGTGAGCTGCTGCAGGCACGTGCAGAACACAGCAAACACATCTGCCAGTACACCTGCATAGAAGCGAAGAGTACAGACATAAATCCGCCCAACCAGGGTGAAATAATACATCGACTGAAAACAAACCATCAAAACACCAGGAGTAGCTAACAGTGCGACCCGTATAATCTGCGTGTCTGAAAGAACACGTGCAGGTCAGACCCGTATCCAGAAATAAATTTTGGTGGGGGGTGGGTGGTCCATCACAGATTTTGTCAACCCTGAGCAAATTTCGAGGGTGGTTCAATTTCTGTTTAGCTCCCTGGCTACTTGCCTGATTGGTAGTGAAGAAATTCCGGGGGGGGGGGGGGGGGTTAATTTTAATACATGGCTGTGTGCCTGGTGAGTGCCTCCTGAACACACCTTGAATGCCCCCCAAAATCCGTTTTTATATAAAGCTCCTCTAGTCCACGTGTGCAGTGGCATCTTCTCCAACATCTGCGTGCCTTCACTGCCAGTGAGGGGGATCAGTGGGGGGGGGGATTTCGTAAGGAAAAGGAAGAGTGTGGGAAGGTGAAGGATGAACAGAATGAGAGAGAGAGAAAGAGGAGAGAAAAAAAGACACCGGAGAAATGAAGAGGCAGAGTAGAGTGGGGTAGAGGGAAGACAGAGAGGAGGGGAGACTGAGTAATATAAGGAAGCTGGGGAGCTGTAAGCGGCTGAGTGGAGTGCAGAGAGAGGGGCAGAGGAAGAGGCTGTCCTGCAATGCAGCAGCAGTGTGAGAGGGCAGCTGACACGCACCGCCAGCGCCGCCAGCATGCACAGGTGTGCGCATCATCAGCGCACATCAGCAACCAGCGCCTCGCAATCAGCCAGCGCTCTGGGAAACGAAGATCCTGCCCATTATCCTCAGCGCACGATAGCATCGGGGAGAGAGCACTGCAGGGTCACGGGCTTGCAATGCAGCAGCCCTGCAGTGCTGTACGTCTTTGTGAAAATGCAGCAGCTCACTGTACTGAGAAATGCAGCCCCCCCCCGCCCCCCACACCTTGCAGGGCGGGCCCCCAAGAATGCAGATGCTAAAAAGTCCTTTTTCCTGTGTGCCTGTCAGCACATATCCATCTGAGCCCCCTATCGCCACAAACATGGAGAGTGAATGCACCAAGGTATATAGAAACAAGTGCACAGCGCCACCTGGAGGCCTGGCATGGCGTCACTATAACCCACAATTCACTAAGAAGCTCTAAGAAAGCTGAAAGTGAACGTAATGTATTTGGAGAACAAGGATGGTGAAGAAAGACAGAGAAGATGGAGTCTGATGACAGTGGACAGGGGTGAAGCAACAGCATGGCATGTACGTTCAGACTATCCATCGATCATCATCCTATCCTACACCCAGCCATCACTCCATCATAATTCCATCATCATTCCCAGCTGACCAGTCCTTACTGCCTCCATCTACACGCAGACACCCTTACATAGTGCTGCCCTAAATATAAGTACCAGCTGTAGATGCTATAGGCTGCGTGTGACAAACAGAACGGCTTCCAGGCCAAGGTGCCACACAGGTGACACAGATTCCAGCTGCAGAGGGACTGGCTCTGGTGACTCAGGCTATTTTAGTGCAGACACCTCATTGAGTAAAAGCCAGTCAGGGAATCAGGTGCTAACCATTCACACAATATGAGCTTGTGCCAACTCAGTGCCAACTATTTTACACTGTGAAAAAGCACCTCTCAATGATTTCTACTCACTTGCTGTAGTAAGTGCTAATTTGGTGCATTTGTGGCATAAAGAGGACACAGTAGGTCCAGTCCCAGCATAGTGGAAACTGTTTGTGTGTCTAGGAGGTGGAGTCCTCCCTGAAGTCAAAAACACCCAGCAGGATATCGGTGCTCTTAGTCGCAGCAAATGCGTCACTCACAGAACCTTAAAAAGATCTGTTCAGCAGCTGCTTCACTCACAGAACCTTAAAAAGATCTGTTCAGCAGTTGAGTCACTCACAGATCCTTCTAAAGATATGCCCAGCAACTGAGTCACTCACAGACTTTTATACAGATACATTCAGAAGGAGAGTCACTCACAGAAACCTATAAAGATCCATTCAGAAGCTGCATCACTCACAGAAATTTAAAGATCCATTCAGCAACAGAGTCACTTACAGAACCTTATAAAGAACCATTCAATGGCTGCATCGCAGGACATTATAAAAATCTGTTCAGCACCTGCATCACTCACAGAAATTTTCAATTTTTCATTCAGCAGCTGTGTCACTCACAGAACCATATAAAACCTGTTTCGTAGCTGCATCACTCACAGAATCTTTCAAATATCCATTCAACAGCTGTGTCACTCACAGAACCTTATAAAAGTCATAAAAGCAGCCACATCACACACAGAAGCATATAAAGATCCATTTGGCATCTGAGTCATTCACACAAGCTTATAAAGAACCATTCAGCAGCTGAGTCACTAACAGAAACTTTCAATTATCCATTTAGCAGCTCTGTCACTCACAGAACCATATTAAAATCTGTTCAGCAGACACATCACTCACAGAAGCATGTAAAGATCCAGTCAGCATCTGAGTCATTCACAGAAGCTTATAAAGAACCATTCAGCACCTGTCACTCACATAACCATATAAAGAACCATTCAGCAGTTGAGTCACTCACAGAACATTATAAATATCCATTCAGCAGCAATGCTACTCACAGAACCTTTCAATTATCCATTCAGCAGCTGTGTCACTCACAGAACCTTATAAAAATCTGTTCAGCAGCTTTGTAATTCATACATTCCTACACTGAACCATTCAGCAGCTACATCACCTTATATTGAACCTTGATTCATTATACAGCTGCATCTCTCACAGAACCTTTCACAAATGACCCCATCATCAGGTACACAGACTTACATATGATCATGCGAATTTGAACACAGACAGACATACAGTATGGGTAGATAAAGCTGAACAAAGACAGAGGATACATGGACACATAACCTGAACACAGGCATCCAGGCCAAAATATGGGCTAATGAACCTGAATATAGGCAGACAAATGGATCGATGGGCACATGAATATGAACACAGGCAGAGATATGAGCATAAATGCATGACCACAGAATCTGTCCATAGATCAAGCAAGGACAAATTCATATAAATTCTTTTAAACAAATTGCGATTCTGTGAAACTCAATGAATACCTACTCTACACTAGATACATCTCCATATAAATTCATGTAAATTTATGCACACACATAACCATACACGGAAATCATACGTACTCATACACACGGATACTGGGGGCAGTGTGTGGTTCTGAGGGTTAAAGATTATCTGGAAGGTCGTGGGTTCATACTCCTTTGGCTAGCAGGGCAAACTTTGGACAAAATAAATTAATGTAACTGTGATTTAATGTAATACACATAATACAAACGTTCACACTCACTCATAAACACAAATTCAAATACGGTTATATTTTACACAGGTTTCAATGTATTGATCGACCAATGAATTTCCAGTATGCTGATTACCTAAGAATCGCTTAACTGCAGCACTGTGTATGAAGACTAAAAATGTTTACATAGCAGAAAGGGTACTATATGGCATACAAACATATTCCCCAGACGCTGCACTTCATGCAGGCTGCGGGAAGATTCAAACAAAGAAGCAGAAAACCCTCACGAGCGGCTCTTTCAGATGCGCTAGACAGACAAATGAATAGGCCGACAGAGACGTATAGATTAATCAATAAACGGATACGAACACGCAGCTTGCAAAGATCAGCAAAAAGGGGGGGAGGAAAAGGTGACCCCATCCAATATTTTCATGGCATTTATCTCCGATCGAAGAGCTAGAGAAGAGCGCAGAGCGACGAGCCGCCTCCCTCTCCCCCTTTTCCTGCAGCAGAGAGCAGCGCGCCGCCAGCCGGCAGCGCAGCGCAGCGCACCGCAGTGCTGCGCTATAGCACAGGCGGGCGGCGGAGGATGCTTCCCACCGCGCCGGCCGCCGGCACACGCATCATACCGCAGGACCTGCTGAACGCGTGAATTCTGCGATGAGGACGGCTCGTACGGAGCGACGCCGGCCCTGCATCTTATTAAAATGCTCGGCACAGAGCCTTACGTCATTAGTAGCGCAGATCTATAATCCGCCTTTTAGAAAGCCGCGATATGCCGCCGGTACGGCACTGGCTCATCGCAGTGTCCGTGTGCCGGGCTATCGCCGGGGCTGCACACGCAGCTCTCTCCCCTCTCCGCGTCTCAAATCTTAACTGCTATTCATCACTTTTCGGTTTCGATGTTACAAAATGTAATCTAGATGCGGAGGTCCCGGACCTTCCATTACGGAGCATCCCCACGCCAGACGGAGGGGGAGGAGGTTGCATCCCTCGAGCCTCCAAAGGCAGAACGACTGCTATGATATATAGAATAAGTGAAGGAGACGGGGTCGCGCCGTCCTTCTGTCTCCTTTTCTGCCGGAGCGAGTCGGACAGGCTTGGCTCCGCTTCCGCGTTTCTCGGTTACATTTAATTACCCCGAACACGTCCGAACCGCAAAAAAAAAAAAAAATGATAAAAGGCGATGCGGCTCTGCCGTCCGACGTCAGCGGTGTCCCGGACACATAGCGGCTCCATCACGGAAAATGTTTATTATACAAGAATGGAGAAGATAAAGTGCAGTCAGAAGTGACAGCATCAGGGCGCCTGTCAAAGCCCATATACCGACCTATACTGCATAGAAAGCTGGAAAACTGCCCGAAAGAGCCTCGATTAATCTGAAAGGGCGCAAGCGGATATGGGGATGGGGTACCCAGAAAGTTAGACGGGAGCATGCGGAAATTGCCCTTGACACCCTTTGTAATGAACAGTGCGCCGTTAAAACGTAAGCTTACACGGCTGTTTCGCAAAATAATATTAATGAACACTTAATGGGTGCAGACATACTGAAGCTTATTGTGACCTGATTTCTTATTCCATGGTGTAAGTCTGCGGTGGGGCTGTGTGTGTGTGTGTGTGTGTGTGCGCGCGCGCCCGCGCGCGCCCCCGTGTGTGTGTGTGTGTGTGTGTGTGTGGAAACCCTAACCGCGCACCAGCCGTCGTCTGTTTGCACACTGCGTTTGATGACCCGCCGGAAGACAAACTCTGCAATTGATACACAGAAAAGGTGCGATTTCGCTGAACACACAGAGCGCAGGATATATGTTTGTTGATCGCGAACGGCGTGCTTAGTCAGACGCATTAACCCGATGGGATGCGTGCAGTGTGCGCGATGGGGAAAGTGGAAAGGACATTGGAGAGGGGCACATTCACGGCGGCCTCAGCCGCAGGGAGATGGACGCTGGATCGCAGGTGTAATAACGGGGCTTGTCAGGACGTGAAACAAATCAGATGCCGTTTTACACAAACACCCCTTCTATTACAAACACGGTAAAAAATGAAAGTAACCCAGTTAGGTTTAAATGTGTACCGCAAGGTTAAACGCATCACTTCTATCCAGAGACGCAGAAATAGGGAAACCCTCTAAAATAGGGAGATGCAGGCAGGCAGTGATAACGGGACGAGTGGGCAGGATCAGGCGCTAACAGGCAGAAAGTGGAGGGGGATGCGTATAGGAATGTGCACAGTGTCATTAAACTGTGTCACACCGGCCGTTTAGACTAAACACATAGAAAAACAAGAGGACGCTAAGAATGCTGAAACGAAGCTTATGTTCACATAAATAACGGGATGTGTAAAAAAGGACAGCTCTGACTAACTGCGAATATGCGGACAAACTTCCTTTCATTGTGACCCACTCAGGACGTTATTCAAAACCGACCGTATAGGAAAGAGTCACAATTGCAGTAACAGAATCCTCAGTCGAGTAAAAACTTGCAGGTTACGGGTGACAGGCTAGAAGTCTGCAATGGCCACATTCAGCCATGCGCGGTCTGAAGTCATTATGAATGTCAGCAGTAAGGGGTACAGCTTCATGGACACTCACCCGGGCGTATTTGGATGAATAGGGATCCTCAAAGAGCGCCCAGATGCGCGGCTGCCATACACGCCACCAGCTGGCTTTCCTGCCATCCTCCTGCAGGCACAGTCTCTTCAGGTCTCCATCGGCGCCCCCCGTCAATGCTGGGTCGTCTTCGGGAGGGTCCGGCTCGGGGGTCTCAAAGCTGTCCAGCGCCTCCTCCGCGTCCCGATGCTGCCGGTAATTCATCCAGCAGCACGCCTCCACGTCTGTCTCGTCGATGCCCCAGAAAGCCAGCTCCTCCTCGAAGAGCGGCCCGCATACGTCGCTGGGACAGTGCAGCTTCCCGGTACGGTAATAGTTGAGGATGAAGGCGAAGGTGTTGGGGTGGCGATCAAAGAAAAACTCGTCGGATTTCGGGTCATAGTCAAAGTTGCTGAACGCATCCGGCTCGGTGAGCCACGATAAGCGGGTACCGGGCAGCGTCTTCAGGGTGCTGCGGTAGGTTTCGTGTCGCACACCCCCGCAGTTTATCACAATTTTCTCGCTGTCTGACGGGCAAGTCATGTCTGCACTGTAACATGCTTTGTTGGCCGACTTGTTCCCCCCCTTGCGCCCTTTGAAAGAGGAGACACACACTGAACTGAGCATAGGGGACCGGGGGGAGGGAGAGGAGGAGAGAGAGAAGGCAGGGAGGTGGGGGGTGGAGTCTGCGGAGAGAGGGAGAGATGGAGGGGGGGGAGAGAAATGAGTACAACGGGACGGACACTGCTCTAATATTATGACAAAGTTTACAATGTGCCCAGTTATAAATGCATATACAATTTAGTCAAAGTCCCACTCTGTAGTTTATTATGCCTTTATTATAATGTAGCATTAATATACCAATTGGGTAATTATACGAAAAAGAAGGCAGCTTTGTTACTACAGAACTGAAAACCACATATAAGCAGTTATCACAAAAACTATCGCAGTGAAGACCCAAATACCAGTACTGAGTACTGATTCCCGAAGAAGGTTAATACTCAATTACTATGCGGCCTCTGGTAATCACATGCGTAGCTAGTGAGAGTATGACTTAGGGCAACGTCTATGATAATTATCTGAAGGTGATTAGGAAGAAACAGCAGCGAATGACGTTTCATTTATTATTTCTTTGTGGAGCGCCGAGTGCGGAAGCTTCCCACAGCGCATACGCGCTTTTTCAGACGGACAGATACGGACAGCAGCGATCTCTGCTCGTCATTGCCTCAGCCGCTTACTTCAGCGAGGCCACAGGGAGATGGACGGAGCAGTGCTACACTCCTCCCCCCTGCCCCCCTGTCCCTTTTCGCTCTCCTCCCTCTCCTCGCTCATCCATTGGGAGAGAAAGAAACCGAGCGAGCACCTCAAGCAGAACCATTATTTGCTGAGCTCCACAAAATGGGGAGGTAAGACCGCAGAGCGATGGTGCTTCTCCCCGCTCCGCTCGCTCCCTCCTCCTCTCCCCACCTCCTCCCCTTTCTTACACCACCTCCCCTGCATTTTACTCTCTTTTTTCCCTCCTCCTGTTTAGTGCTGTCTTAATATACATTTACTGGTAACCACAGCAGAAGACCAAGAATAGCCCATTAAGACTGACCCACATTGACAGTGTGTACTGAACACACAGAGGACACTGACATAGAGTGAATGTACTGAACACACAGAGGACACTGGCGGTGAGTGCATGTGCTGAACACAGATGATACGGTCACAGAGTGAATGTACTGAACGAGCAAAAGACAATGACACAGTGTATGTACTGAACACATAAAAGACACTGACAGAGTGTACGTACTGAACACACAGAGGACATGGACACAGAGTGCATGTGCTGAACACAGACGATACGGTCGCAGAGTGAATGTACTGAATGAGCAAAAGACACTGACACAGTGTATGTACTGAACACATAAAAGACACTGACAGAGTGTACGTACTGAACACACAGAGGACATGGATACAGAGTGCATGTGCTGAACACAGACAATACGGACACAGTGAATGTACTGAACGAGCAGAAGACACTGACACAATGTAGGTACTGAACACACAGGAGACACTGACAGAGTGTACGTACTGAACACACAGCAGACATGGGCACAGAGTGCATGTATTGAACACAGAGATGACACGGACAAAGAGTGTATGTACTGAACAGGCAGAGGGACACTGACACAGAGGGTATGTACTGAATATGTTGAGGGAATTAACATATAATGTGCATACTGAACACACAGAAGACACTGGCACAGGCTCACTGGTACTGGAAACACAGAGGGCACTGACGTTGAATGAACACAGGGCGTACTGAACATGCAGAGGACAATAACACAGAGTGCATATACTGATCATAAAGAGAACACTGACGTTGAAGTGAACATAGTTCATTAATACTGAGTTTATGTACTGAACACACAGAGGACACAGAAATTGAGTGCATTAACACAGAGTGTATGTACCAAACACGGAACATCAACACAGAGTGTATTACTGAGCACATAGACGACATTAACAGTATATGTACTGAATGCATAGAGGACACAGAAGCTGAGTATATATACTGAACACAGAGTACATTAACACAGTGTATGTACTGAACACAAAGAGACGACTTTAAACAGAGTGTATGTTCTGAGCAGAAAGGGGACATTAACACAGAGTGTATGTCCTGAGCACACAGAGGGCATTAACACAAAGTGTATGTCCTGAGCACTTAGAGGGCATTAACACAGAGTGTATGTACTGAATACATAGAGAATATTAATGCAGAGTGTATGTCCTGAGCACATAGAGGGCATTAACACAAAGTGTATGCGCTGAACACAGAGGACATTAACACTGAATATATGTCCTGAGCACATAGAGGACATTAACGTCGGGTGCATTAACGCTGATTAACTGGCTGCATGTCCTGGGAAGGTGAATGGGTTTTGCTGCAGCAGGAGCACTCTCTCTTTGTCCTCGCAATGCAGAGTCAGAGTTTTAATGCTTTAAAGGGCCGGTCAGTCAAGACGCTGCGCACCCGCCTGCCCATTTGCCTGCCGGCCGGCTTGTCTGCCTGCCATCTTGCTTGCCTGCCTGTCGGCCTGCCCTCTAGCTTGTCTGCCCACCTGTCTGATTGCTACCAGTCCACTTGCCCGTCTGCCCGCTTACCTGCCTGCCTGCCCACTTACATGTCAGTCTGCTTCCCTGCCTGCCTATTCACTTGCCCACCTGCCCACGTGCCTGCCCACTTTTCCATCTGCCTGCCCACTTGTCCACCTGCCTGCCCGATTGCCCGTCTGCCTGTCTGCTTGTCCACCTGCCTGCCAGCCTGCCCGCTTACCCGCCTACCTGCCTGCTTGCCCATCTGCCTGCCCACCTGCCTTCCCACTTGCACTTCCACATGCCTGCCTGCATGCCCGTCTGCCTGTCCGCTTACCCGCCTACCTGCCCGCTTACCCACCTGCCTGCCCACTTGCCCACCTGCCTGCTTGCCCACCCGGATGCCCACTTGCCAGCAGGCCAGCCCCGCTTGCCCACCTTCCCACTTGCTTGTCTGCTTGCCTGCTTGCCCTCCTGCCTGCTCGCTTACCTACCCGCTTGCCCTCCTGGCTGCTTGCCCACCCGCATGCCCGCTTGCCCGCGTGCCCATTTGCCCACCTGCTCTCAGGCTTCTTCTATGTGCCCCATTCACAGTTACACCCCCATGTACCGCATAACGGGATCAGGTTTCACTAAACGAATCAGCACTCTCTCTCTCTCCCTCTCTTCCATCCTCCCTCTCTCGACCCTCTCTCCCTCCCTCCCCCTCTCTCTCTCTCTCTCACACACACACGCACACATACATTTTCCCTTGCTCTGCTTTTCTGTACTTTCTTCCGAGCTGCTTATTCCCCACCTTCTCTCCTTTCCTCTTCCCCAGCACCTTTTTTTCCGCTGTGGGTGAGGCTGATCTCTCCATTTCTACATGCATCCTTCTCTCTTTGCTTTATGTCTGTGTTCCGTCGTCCTGACTGACGTCCGTCTTTGCCCTCTGCTCCTGCTCTGCTGTCCAGTGCGCTAAACTCTCCTCTCTGGCTGTGTCCCACAGCTGCCGTGTCCTGCTCCTCGCTCTCCTCACAGAACACGGAGGACGGACACAGCGACGCTCCATAATGCAGAGGAGCCAGCGGTCCTGGATGCTGACCCAAGTGACACACACTCTGCAGAAGGTGAGTCTGCTGCGGTGTGTGTGCCGACTGATTGGACGTTCAGTGTATTCAGCCTTAATCAGCACGTTGGGGGGGCTGCCTCTGAGTGGGGGGGGGGGGGTCTCAGGTGTAAGATCAAGAAAGTTGTTTGAGCCAGAAAAGGAGCCGATACAAAAAAGGTGAGGAGATAGAAAGAAACACAGCATCCAGGCAAGAGATGCAGCATTTGCAGGTTCTTTGTACAGATGGAGAGCAGAGCAGGGAGAGGCAGCCCAAGGGGTGCTGGGGTGAAGCAAGTCGTGCGGAATTCAGCACCACGGACAGCGTGCCCTCTCTGCTGTGCTGCCTGCACACACAGCGACTGACCCGCTCTGCTGTGCTGCCCGCACAAATGCTTAATGACCCGCTCTGCTGCGCTGCCTGCACTCACAGCGACTGACCCACTCTGCTGCGCTGCCTGCACTCAAAGCGACTGACCCACTCTGCCGCGCTGCCTGCATGCACACTGACTGACCCACTCTGCTGCGCTGCCTGCACACTGACTGACCCGCTCTGCTGCGCTGCCTGCACACTGACTGACCCGCTCTGCTGCGC
>JAODKL010000045.1:4374628-4389385 GCA_026780765.1 Petrocephalus schoutedeni | reverse complement strand
AGCTGAGGTATATTTAGTGTGGGGGAGTAACAGGGGCCCGGGGCCCCTCCTTCACTGCGCTGCAGGAATTCCAGGTGAGGGTGGCCTGGTGCAAAACCCCACCACCACCACCACCAGGCATCTCAGAGTCAGGCGGATAGGATCCTCAGCAGGGGGCCAGTGATGAAGATACAGGCAGGAGCCCTGTAAATGTACTGCGGCCACGCTTTGGTGCAGCAGCATGCAGATGGCTGTTCGGCCTGGGGGCCACGCGGTGTGTGCTGCACGCCACAGCACGTCACACTGTCCTGCAGTGTGACAGGAAGGACAAACGTCACTGCACTTCTGAGAGAAGTCAGTGCCTGACAAGGCAGCCCTCAGGCCCAAGGCTCATCCCCTTGCTGCTACTGGATCCCAGGCTCCTCCCCTTGCTGTCACTGGATCCCAGGCTCCTCCCCTCACTGCCACTGGATCCCAGGCTCCAGAGATCCCCAGAGGGCCCTCTGTACATCTCCTGCCTGGCCCGGGGTCCGCTGAGTCTGGCTGGCTGCCCCAGAGCCCCATTCCCACACACTTCCGACTCACTCAGTTGGTGTGGGCCCCTCCTCCAGAAAGTGGATGGACAGATGGAAAGATAGAGAGATAAAAAGATAGGTAGATCGGTAGATAGTGTCGCAGTTGCTTCACATTATCCCGTTGTGTTGTTGTCTTGCTAAAAACATTTACTTGTGCTCAGAGGTGTCACTGTCACTCTGTCGGACACTTCACTGCAGGTCCCATTGTCACCCTCTGTCACACGTGTCCCCGACAGAGCTCCCATCTCCCTGCAGGTCAAAGTGTCCTCCTCCTCGTGGCTGCTATGCCTCAGCGCCCTCTGCTGGACACCACAGCTCACTTGCTCCTTTTATTTGCATATTGTCTGATTTTTGTTCTCTGATGAACCTTCCAGGAAATGTGTGGGCTGCCAGTCACTCACATTTAGAGCCTGACATGCTGAAGACAACATCACTGCTGTACTCATACTGAACAGAGCAAAAGCTGTCAATGGGTTTGAAGTGAAAAGGTTCCTGCCCATTCAAAACTTTTTTTTGGTCGGACATGGTCCGCAGGGGGGGCTTCACTTCCCTTCGAACCTTAGTGACTTAGTGACAGCACCGATTCATCTCCAGCCTATCTGATCAGTGGGGGGGTGGGTCTCTGGTAAAAAAAAAAAAAACAAATTCTACAGCTAATGATTTTGTGTCAGTGATTTCAGCACAAACGCACACATCGCTTTGCTAACGGCTTGCTGTGTCACTGCTGCAGTGCGCAGAGGGGGGGCGCCCTGAGGGCACACACACGTTTCTGGGTCCATTCTGACATCGCCTTGCCTTCTTTTCTCTGCATATGCATGTCAAAAAACAAAAAATAGGGAGGATTTGTGCTGATATCAAAGGCATTAAGTTGATCTATACCACCAGCTGGATGAAGTTTGTTTGCCAGGTTGTCTTTAACAGGAGATCAATTTGCCGTTTTCTTTGATCTTGTTGGCATTTCTGGTTGGACTGCAATGATGGCCTCCGGCCACTGGGGGCGACCGTGGGGTCTCTTGCTCAGGGCTGGGACTGGGTTCCATTGGTGGAGAGCAGTCTAGCCTTGTCTCTGCTGGAGCCCCGGCGCTGTAACGCGCTTCCCCCATCTCCGCGTTCCCCGCGTTCCGCCCGCTCGCCCCCGCTGTCCCAGCGCCGCGTGGGGGTCCCAGGGGGCCTGGGGGTAAGCTGCCCGTTCTTCTCGTCTGTCAGCAAGAGAGAGAGAGAGAGAGAGAGAAAGACGAGGAGAGTGCTGCCAAGACACAGCTTTCCACTGTAGCGACTCTGCAGCAGCTTTCGGAAGGGTGCCCCATACCGGCGAGTGCTTGTACGGTGGGCTGGTCGTGAGTGCTGAGGAGCTGGGCCTGAATCGTCTCCACCACTCTTTTGAACCGCCGACTGGGACCTGTTTGTGTACGCAGAGACATACACAGACACACGCAGACAGGCACACACAGAAACAGACACATGCACACATACAGATGCGCGCACACACAAACACACATAGACATACACAAAAACAGACACAAACACACAAATAGACAGGTTATGGGGGGGGCATTCAGTAACATTATAGATCTTCTGCGATTCCCCAGCAGCCCCCCCCGGCTCTGGCCCTAACGAATCACACGCCGGTGACACGCTCACGCCGCGGCACATTGGCCTCAGTGCCCCACTGCTCGCCACTGTGTCTCCGCACTGGCGGCGTCACACATCGAGCGACAAAAATGACAACCGCCACGTTCATTTTTGCCGGTGGAACCCGGATGACTGACAGAGACGAGGCAGGGAGGGGGGTCGGGGTGGAGGGTGCAGCTCATAGGGAGGGGCTTGTGGACTGGCTAGATAAAGCCTCGGGACTTTCCACTGGAGGAGGAGGGTTTAACCGCACCTCTTCTCGAGCTCCCTCTTTTATTGGTGGCCAAGCTTTGCTCCTTCTCCTTCTCTGATTGGTAGCCAGCTGGCTGAACCCTGCTCCCTCTGCAGCTCTGATTGGTGGTCGGCTGGCTACACCTTGCTCCCTCTCACTCTGTGATTGGTGGCTGACTGGCTAAACCTTGCTCCCTCTGCCTCACTGATTGGTGGCCAGCTGGCTAAGCCTTGGTCCCTCTGGCTCACTGATTGGTGGCTGGCTGGCTAAGCCTTGCTCTCTCTCTGATTGGTGGCCGGCTGGCCTAGCCTTAGTCCCTCTGGCTCACTGATTGGTGGCTGGCTGGCTAAGCCTTACTCCCTCGCGTTCTCCTTTTCCCTCTCCGTCTCCCTCCACTGCACCCGTACCCGATATGAGGGTGAATGTGACGCTGAAGATGCCTGCTCGCCTCCTGCCCTCCCTGTCTGCTCTCTCCCTCTCTCGCTCCCTCTCTCCCTCCGAGACGGCGATGTCCACGTGGAACTTGATGGGCTTTTGGAAGACAGAGGGCCCCCCCGCAGCCTTGTGCTCAGCCCTGAAACTGGTCTGGGAGACGACACTGTGACTGAGGGATGGGATCTGGAACAGAGGAAGAGGAATGGAGAGGTCAAAGGTCAATATGGCACGTGGGCGGTGGCATCCGCTCGGGCAGAGGGGCAGGTTAGAAGGAGGAGCCAAACACAAGGGAGGGACATGCTGGCCTAATGGGCTGCTGCTGAGACACTGATCAGTCCACGTGGGAATGCGCAGACAGAACAGTGAATCTGCTATTCCACAGCACGGCCAGGAGGGGGAGCCATCATACAAGCTGACAGATAAACAACAAAGACAGAGCAGCACGTGTGCCCCTCAGGACCAAATGGAAGAGTGAAAGAGACAGTAGGCTGGCAAAGACAGAGAAAGACCCACGGAAAGGAAGGCGTGGACAATGTCAGCCTTGATGGAGCTCAAGGGCTTGTCCCGGATCACCATGAAGATCTGCTCCTCCTTCTCCAGGCTGATAAAGTTCCCAAACCAGGATTTCTTGGCTAGCCTGATGTGAACAAGGAAGCAGAAAAGCACAGAATGAAAGTGAGCAGGGTCGCTGGCCTCCTCAAAGGCCCGTAAGATCATCAGCACGTGGCATGGTAAGCTTGACAGAGAGCAGCGGCAGCAGCGCCATACGTACTCCGGGCTGGACTCCGGGGTCAGGTTGGACATGTCCTCTGAGGTCGGAACTGAGAGACAGCAGCCGAGCAGGTGAGCGAAGGAGAGAAAAAGAGAGAAAGACAGGCAGAGAAAGATGGACAGACGGCGTGAGGAGGCAGAAATAGGGAAGGTGGCCCTTCGACAGCATCTACCACACAGTCACCATAGGTTACCAGAGGTGCTACAGATCACGACATTCAACACAGTCACCACAGACCACCACAGGACACCAGAGCTACCATAGCAACTTCAGTCGTCTTAGGCTGCCAAAGGCTACGGCACTCACCACAGTCCACCACAGTTCCCATAGCCACCAAAGGTACCAGAAACCATCAGAGGCCACTATAGTCACCTCAGGCCACCAGAGGCCACCCACACCACCACAGTCACCAGGGGTACCACAAACCACTGTAGCCATGTCAGTCATCTACCTCACCCACAGTCACCACAGCCACCAGAGGCATCAGTCACCACAAGCCACTTCAATCACCACAGGAACTACAGGCCACTACAGCCACCAGAGGCACCACAGCCATCACTCTCACCACATGCCACATCAGTCACCACAGGAACCACATGACACCCCAGCCATCAGAGGCCACCACTGCCATCACACTCACCACAGGCCAAAACATTCAACACAGTCACGACAGACCACCACAGCCTCCTCAGACCACCAAAGCACCATAGGGCACAACACTCACCTCTCTCATCACAATCCTCTGCAGACATCACACCACAGCAGCCTCAGTCATCTTAGGCTGCCACATGCCATCAAAGAAAACACGGACCACGGCACTCATCACAGTCCACCACAGGCTACCGCAGTCCCGACAGCCACCAGAGGCACCAGAGACCACCACAGGAACCACAGTCAACACAGGCCACCACAGTCATCAGGGGTACCACAAACCACTGCAGCCACCTGAGTCATCCACCTCACTCACAGTTACCACAGCCACCAGAGGCAACACAGGTACCACAGTTACCACAGGCCATCACTGCCATCACACTCACCATAGGCCACCTCAGTCACCACAGGAACCACACAGGCCACCATTCACTAGAAGTACCAGACACCAGAACACCACAGTGATGTAGCCTGGTGGCAATGCGCAGCCCCCGGGACTACAGCTAAGCGTGTCATGCTCCCTGGGGATGAGGGGCGGGCCCAGCCCCGGGCGCTCACCCTGCAACTTGCGGCGGTGGAATCGAGGTGAGCCCAGCAGGTTGTTCTTGAATGAGTTGAGTCGGGTTCTCCAGTGGGCAGAGGAGCTAACAGCCACGCCCCCACTGCCCCCGGGGCTGGAGGGCGGGGTGAGGGACAGGGAGCCGCCACCCACTCCACCTCCCTCAGCCCGTGAAGAGGAGGAGGAGGAGAAAGAAGAGGGCGGGGTGTGGGGAGGGTGCTGGGGGTGATGTACAGGGGTGCCGAGCGGGGTAGGGAGCGGAGAGGCCTGTGGCGTGACCTGCGGCAGAGGGTTAGGATAGACAGCCTTAAGGACGGAGGGAGCAGGGAAGAAGAAAAAGCGAGGGATGGGGGAGAGGATCGGGGAGGGCGAGCAGGAGGGTGGCGTCGGAAGAGGAAGAGATTTCATGGACTGGAGGGGGGCACGATCAGAGGGGGTCTTGGAAGGCAGAGTTTGGGTTTTTTGGTCAGGCACGCGCTGGGAGACCCTGGGGGTGGTGCCACTTCCTGGTTTGGGGTCCACATTCTGAATGGTGGTGGCAGATGTGACGTCTGATTGGCTGAAAGTGAAAACTGGGCTCTGATAGGGTGGGAGAGTGGGAACAAAAGATGGAGAAGGTGGAGAGGGGAATGTAGGAATGAAAAGAGGTGTGAAAATGAGTCATGAAATATGACTGTATAGTCTTAAATTATTCAAAATAACAAAGGGTAAATAAAAACACTCGAATGAATGGGATAAATCATAATCGAAAGGAATAAAAGCAAAGTGCACAGGCACAAATTGTTCTGATTCTTTGACAATCTGAGCTGTAAGTACAATTCCTAGCCTCTAGTCAGGGGTTGACATAAGTGGTACGCAAGTATGCATGGGCAGGATCAATAGTAAAATACGCGGCAGTTTTACTCGCATGGACAAGATCAATCGTAAAATACGTGACAGTTTTCAGTCTTCATGGCACAAAAGCATACCTAATTTGAGTAACTTCATACTGGAGCGCTAATAATTATTAGATTTTACATTTTACTATTGATCCCGCCCATGCGTACTCGCGTGCCACTTATGTCAACCCCTGGCCATAGTGTTAGCTGTTCTAGGCTGACCATGTGCTCCTGTGGAGTGAGGATGACATCGTACAGGCGGATGCTGATGATTGGCTGTGTCTGGTTGAGGCTCTAGACCATTTCAACTGGGGGGGGACAGACTAGGGCCAGTTGTTCTGTTAGGGGGGCCAGATGCATTTGACCTTAATGTTCTCCAAGCATTACTTACACTAGATTGCCGGCATTAAAAGGCAAAAGACAATTCTGAGCTGTGCTCCTCCAGCACAGTGGACGTACAACATCCACTGTGACGGCATGGGCTTTCGGCACAGAAACAGGAACACACAGGCGCTAATGTACAGGTCTCGCATGGCTAAGTGTGCCGGGGATGCAGGCCGTGGCCCAGGACGGCTGGGGGCGGGGCTCCGGTGCTGCTGGCACCCGCGTACGCTCCCGCCCATGTCCAATTTTGCTAATGCTAATGCTAAATCCTTGTGTGGGTCCCCCATGCTGGCTAATGATGTCACCACATGTGGGGCTAATCGCACCCGTGTGCCTGTTTGTCGAGTACAGGAAAGTAGCGGGATGGGGCGGGGGGGGGGAGCTCTCACCCGGGGGCTGCTGAGAGGGCTGCAGGACAGGCCGGTGGAGGCGCCACTGACAGAGCGGGACCTGCCGGGGTAGAGGGAGAGCGGCCGGCTTGGGGTTAGGGGGGCGGCCCTGCTGTGACCCGTACCCCTCGCCCCTCCCCACACCCACCTCTGGCTGTGGGCGGCCGAGTCGAGCGCCCGGCGTGGCGCCGTGGGGCTGCCCTGTTCCGTCACGCTCAGCACCTCCAGGCTCTTCCTCTCGGGCCAGCAGCGGCCGTGCCGCGACAGCATGGGCGAGTCCACACGCTTCCGGGGGGGATCTGCGGGGCATGGCAGCATCAGGTGCAGCGCACAGGCACAGTGCACAGGCCCGCCGCACTGGCACAGCAACCCTGCCCCAGGCCGGCACTCCCTCACCTATGTCGTTCCTGGGGGGAAGGTCCTCGTCCTCGCAGCTGGGGTACCTCTCCTTACGGTCCAGCAGGAGGTAGTAGATCATTTTCTCCTGGTTATCTCTGAGAGAGAGAGAGAGAGAAAGAGAAGGAGAGAGAAGGAGAGAGGGGAAGAAGATGACAGAGTGTCACAGTGAGATAGATATGCTACAGCACAGGCCCAGCACAGGCAGACTCACTCGTCGCACTGCAGGTCGCGGGCCAGCTTGACGCGGTCGCGGAAGCAGCCAAGGGAGTGCATGCTCTCCAGCACGTCGGGGTCCAGCTCCGTCAGTGACGCGATGCGCCGGACACACACGCGCCGGGGGGGCGGCTGCTCGGGGCACGGCTCGTTACGGCCCCCCCTGGTGGACAGGCAAACGCATCACGCCAAGCTCACGCAGGCCGGTTCCTTTTCAGTTCATTAATTACCATTGTTGGTTATTCTTTGCTAATTACCTCACTAATTAACAGTGCTGAGTGCTCTACTTGTAATTAATCTGGTCTATTGTGTGAATGTGAGTTTGGACCAGCATTCGGATTCTTTAGAGTTGTCCTGGGTCTACTTACAGGTACCATGCATGCTTCTGTATTGCTTCTAACTGTGAATGAAGAAGGACAAAAATACAGATAATTCATGGAGACAATGAAAATGGAAGAAAAAAGTGTCCATTCATATGTGCAGTCTGTCATTGTCAGGCAGAGCATTAGTGAGTATTACTGTGCATCAGTGTGAGTTGTGTGTTAGTGAGTATTGTGTGGTAGTGTGTTAGTGAGTTTCAGTATGTCAGAGCATTAGTGAGTATTACTGTGCATCAGTCTGAGTTGTGTGTTAGTGAGTATTGTGAGTCAGTGTGTCAGTGAGTTTTGTATGTCAGAGCATTAGTGAATTTTAGTGTTAGTGTGAGTCAGTGAGTAAGTGAGTCTGATCTACACTTACTGTGAGCCGCTTCTCTGGGTTGACCTCTATCATGCCTTTGAGCAGTGCCTGACAGTCGGCTGGGATAAAATGGGGCATGTGGAACAGCCCACTCTTCACCTTCTCTAGGAGCTGCCGCAGGTTGTCGTGGTCAAAGGGCAGCGCGCCCTGGAGAAAGAGAGCGAGAGAGAGAGAGAGGCAGATAGAAAGGAAGAGAGCAAGAGGCAGAGAAATTAGAGGAGAGAGAGAGACAGACAGAGAGAGAGACACAGAGCTGGAGGGAGGGAGTAAGTGAGCGAGCGAGCAAACATGAGAGACTTACCACGAGCAAGGCAAACAGGATCACCCCACAGCTCCAAACATCAGCCCTCCGGCCATCGTACTTCTCCCCCTACCAGACAAGAGGGTGCTATGACACACAGAGCACGGCGTCCGAGGCCTGTATGGCTCCCCTACAGGGGGCTGCAGCTGTCAGTCCTCGGGACCCAAATCCAGAGTGATAGCACGCTCTTAAAGCCAAACATGTCAACTTACCCTGATGACTTCTGGACATGCATAGTGAGGAGATCTGTAACAGCCAGAGCACAAATGAAGAGCTTCACACAGCGGCAAACAGACACTCGCAGCCAGTACTCAGAGTTGGGACTCAGTACTCACCCACAGCTGGTCTCTAGCAGACTGTCCCCCACCTGCAGAGATGCCATGCCAAAGTCTGCAATGCGAATGTTGTTTTTCTCATCAAGCAGAAGGTTTTCAGGCTTCAGGTCCCTGTGACTGGGGGGGGAATAGCAGAGGTCAAGGCTCCATCAGGGGGCAGAGTCATACCTCCCCTCCACTAGGAGGCCAGACAGAATCACGCCTCCGCCAAGGGGCAGAGTCACTTAATATTTATCAGTATAACGGTGAAAGACTCTTCAAAACTTCCCAGTGAGCCTCCATAAGAGGTACAGGACCTACTTCCCTGCTTCCCAGGAGTTACAAGAAGCTACAGTCTTCTAGCACATGCTGACAGAGACAGCAAAATGCTGGATTTCATCCCTACATCATCTGGGTGACTAAAAGCAGATTTTAAGTGCACAACTGTGAACATCTGACACATGTTCTGATAGAGCCTACTCACTGAAAGCCACATCACACATGGACAGTGAGCAACCAGAAGAAAGACCCGGGCTTTGTTAGGTAGCTACGGCGCCCCCTACCAGATAGAGTGGCTATGGCAGAAATCCAGCGCAGAAATGATCTGCCGGAAGAATTTGCGAGCCTCCTTGGGAGTGAGTCTGCCTTTCTTCACCAAGTAGTCAAAGAGCTCTCCTCCAGACACGTGTTCCAGCACAAGGTACCTGATGGACAGGGCCAGGCAGAGGCTCTTACATGTGAGGAAGGCATCATCCATCCAGCATGCCAACATGCATGACATCACGCTGAGTGTTTGCAGGTATCTATTATTGTCAATGTTTGGAAGTGTCTATTACTCTCAGTGTTTATAGGTATCTGTCATTGCTAGTGTTTGCAGGTGTTTATTGCTCTCTGTGTTTATAGGGATCCGTCATTGTGTTTGCAGGTATAATCTGTCAATCTCTGCATATGCAGGTGTTTATTACTCTCAGTGTTTATGGGTATCTATTACTATCAGTGTTTGTGGGTGTTTATTATTCTCATTGTTTATTTGGATCTGTGAGACTCTGTTTGCAGGTGTTTATTGCTCTTAATGTTTATAGTTATCTGTTATTTTCAGGATTTGCAGGTGTTTGTTGCTGTCAGTGTTTGCAGGTATTTCAGTTTTTTTTTTTTACAGATCTGTTATCCTCCCTGCTTGCAAGTGCTTAGAAGATGGATGGATGAATGGATGCGTGAGATTTGCATCTTTCACTGTTTACAGGCATTTATTACTCCCAGTGACTACAGGTGTTGTATCTATCAGTGCTTACAGGTATTTGTTATTCTCATAGACGTCATGCAGTTTCAGCACGTGCGGATGCTCTATCAGCTTTAGAATTGCGATCTCCCTCTCCACCTAGAGAGGACACAGCAATAGAAAGACAAAGGGAAGAAAGATTGTCTCACAGAGCTGGTATCAATAGTGCGGCATGCATGTAGTATTAAAGTCACTGGGAATCTGACTGTCTGTTCTGGAGCTGCAGGTTAGAGAAGGGGGAGCACCAGCATAAGAGTGACAGAGGAAAGCTCAGGGGTGCAGCACTGGAGTGAATCTCAATGTTTCAGTGGTCAGAGTGCGGTACAGACACAGACAGCCTCAGTACAGGCAATAGCCCACCTTCATCAGCACAGACTCGGACAGCTTCTCCCTGTTCACAATTTTAATGGCCACTTTCTGTCCTGTGATGCAGTGAACTCCCAGCTTCACCAGGCCTGAAACACAGCATCGGGGTGGGGGGGGGGGGGATGTGCGTGACAGCCAACATCAATGCCACACATGAGGCAGAGCCCCCCTCAGAAATAGGGGGTGGGAGGCCCCACACCGTCAGATAATTACTATTAGTGTGCTTGTTCGCATTCATTCCCAAATGTGGCTAAGACACCACAGGGGCAGATTTTATAGCCCCTTTAAAATAGCTCCAGAAATACAAAATCCCAGTAAAAAAAATAATACCAGCTGTACAGCAACAACTATTACAAAAACATTTCATTAATATACATAAGGTACGGAGATTCAACCGAACATTTCTCTAATTATCATTTATAAAAATCGTTAAAATCTTTATCAGAGCTGTCATCGAGCGTTCCCCTTAAGTGTGAAATGTCCAAGATGTTTACAGCTCACCACCGTTTCTCGACAATTAAGCACACATCAGTGTATGCAGGAATGCGACTCCGCAATTACAGACGCAGCTGTCACGGGGAGCGCCTCGCTCACCTGTCTGTCCTTTGCCCAGCGTTTTCTCCAGGCGGTAAGGCCCCACGTACTGGGCCGACAGAGTCATCGACAGCTCCTTGGCGGACATGGTGCGATCCGTTAATCAAATGCCGACGCGTTGCTGATGATGAGCTATAGACGCCCCGGGAGCGGTGTGTGTCTGTTAAGCTGTCAGGGCATTACAGAAGCACGGAGGGGAACACGGACGCGGCCAACGGACAGTCATCTGTGGCCTACTCCGGCTATTCGAAGCCACGCTACTCTGCCTTTTCCATCTGCGATTAATCGCATTTATTTTTAAATGACCGACGTCAGTCAACGTCCCATGTCAAGATGCATAAATTTCGTGTAATCGTAGGGAAATTATTAGAGACAAAGACACAACGAGTGGGAGAGGACGTCAGGAGAGATGCGAGTAAATCAGACGAGGGTTGCTTAATATAGGACCAGAGATATTCGATTAACCGCAGAGAAGTCACCAAAAGCAGTACGATTCGTTAACGCAATAAATATTAATACAAAGAGTAATGGGTTAAATATTTAAACGTGGACTTAGCGGGCTGATCACACGCATAAGCGCACCAGTTGAGTCTCCGCTGCTGTTATGGGTGTTGTATGGAGAGGAGGGCATCCGCTGTCTGTCCGGCTACCGCGACCTTTCCATCTCGATCATTATCCAAATGCGTGCAGGCAGCCTCTCTTATCACATACATACATATCTTGTGTTATGCATGTATATATTGCAGGAGATGCCTGCAGCCGTGTCTTGCGGATCCGCAGCTTGGAGGGGGATGGAGCGCTTTCAGGCGCACCGCCCTCGCCGTACCCGTACGGCTCCGCTCCCAGCGCTTTGCTGCCTAATCGTGCCTCTCCGAAGCCGGCCGCTGGATCTGCTCCGCGTTCCGGGGCTTTAATGTCGCGGGTGAAGTGGGCATCCTAGGCGAGCGGCGTCCCCTCTCTGCGCCGCATTTCTGCTCTCCTTCCTCGCCGATGCGTCCCTCTCCCGAGTGGCCCGCTAAAGCCGCTGCTGCTCCGGAAGGTGCCGTGTGCCGCTCCCGTCTCCCGATATCTTTTCGCATGAACTGTTTGTATCTCCTCTCTTCCTCCTCCTTGTCGTCGTCGTCCGACACAAGCAGCATCAGCATCCGGGTCCCTCACCCTCCTTCCCCCAACCTCCTCCCTCCATCCCTCCCTTGCCTCCTCCCTTTTTCCTTTTATCCTAACACGCTTTACTCCCCCCATACACCTTGTTCCGATTTGTAATTAGTGTTTTTTTTTTTGTAATGCTGTAACCCTTTTCCGTCTTGTTACTTTCATTTTTCCCCATCTCGCGCGCCCCGGGGCGGAGCCTGAGCCGATGCTATTGTATATGTTAAAAATGCGAAAACCCGATTGATGCAAAGGGGCCGCAAAGTTGCGCACGCCGGGGTACAAGAGGCGTGTGGCCGCGCTCCAGAACTAGAACCCGAAATGCCTATTTTGTCCATAATATAGGACTACTGCGAATATTTATTGCATGTCTACAAAGAGCTGTTGTCACATGATTGGTGTACTCTTAAACCGATGGCAGAAACCGTGTAAATAATAAAAAAGAACCCTGGTATGAGTGGGTTTCCTTTAGCAAGGGTGTGTTGTGCGGGCTGTATCTGCCCGGCGACCGGGCGCACTTTCCCTGCTGTACTGCGTTTCTACGCAAGGTGGCACCAGCGAGCCGGTACCGAGGAGCGGCCACGGCTACGTAAAAGATATCACAGTCATTTACAGTCTCCGTAAGACTCTGACTCTTACCGCTGTGTAATCTGTTGTCTTGTCTGCTACTACACCTTTCTGTGAAAACGGCACTGCTGATTTAGATCGGCTCTTATAACCATTAAATTTGCATGCTATTCCAAAATGCAAAAACATTTTCACCAAATTTAAACCATCAGTTTTTGCTGTGTCGATTAGTCTTTTATAAGACCCCCGCTGCTTTGCCTTTCAGTCCTGCTCAAGTTCCATCTGGCTCGTAGGTGACGCCCCTCTCCCCTTGCACGCTATTACTTGCATGATGAACTAAAATATCGGCGTCCTCTTCAGCAGAATTCCACCCCGCTGCAAACCGACACCCTTGGCCGTGAGGTCACAAGGTCATTGGGCTCCAGACGTGTGCTGTGTCTTTAGCAATTGGCGACGTTTGACCATTGCACTGCTGGGGGAGGGTGAACTCAGCAGACGCATATTCCTGCATGATACATGAGCCCGAGGATCCAAAAACATGGCACAGGGCATTACACTGCCCAGGCCTATGCCCACAGATATCTGTAAACTGATTCTTTTAAATTTATTGTCGTGGAAAAGGCTTTGTATTCCCCTACATATGATGTACCTACCTTCACTGGTGAAATAAAAAAACACACACCAAAACCATTTCTCTGGTATAAGGTTTATTTCACTTATCCACAGTCAGGTGAACAATCCACATGAAAGATCCCTGTGCTGAACTGGACCCCAGTGGATTACAGACAACATATGCTCTCTGTCCCCCACCGCACTGACAAGATGGTTCAGTCTCATGGAAGAGAGAAGGGAATGCTGGGAGAGTGGAAGACTGAGGGCATTGGGTCTGGATGGGGGACAGCAGAGACAGTCACATGCAGGCTGACGCTAAACTCCTAAAATCCTGAGAAATGCAGTGGAGAACATGAACCCCCCCACCCCTCATTTGCAGAGGGGTTTCCAGGTCACACCTCCACCATGACAATTGGGCAGGTCATTTCTGAGCACGGGCACCCAAACACACACAGATACAACAACTCAGGGACTGCACACTGATTCTGAGCCTGCGTGGAGCCGGTCGCTCATCTCCTGCCGAGCGGTGCCATCCCTCCCCTCAGGATGCTTGGGTGGCACTCTTCACACAGCTGTGGAAGGCTTCCAGCAGATCCTTGCAGGCTTCAGTGCCCTTCTCCTTTACACTGGGGGGAGGGGCAGGGGGAGGTAACATGAGGATGACCTCAGACCAAAGGAGCAGTGACAGTGTGGGGTGGGATTCGGAGTGAAGGATAGCCTGCCCACTGGAGTGCGTTCCAGGCAGACGCAGTCGAGATGCCTTTTTTGGCAAGTGCGTTGGAATGGTTCCCGAGCCACACCTAACACAGAGAGCGACTACATTATTCAGCAGACGCTTTAATCCCTGGAGCAACTGGGGATAAGGGCCTCGCTGAGGGGTCCCCCGAGATCTGAACACAGCGCCCCCAACAACTAACATTGTTATAGTAAGCAGACTTGAGTGTGACAGTGCAGTGAAATAAGTCTTTCACACGTATCCAGTCACTGCATCCCACACTCTTGTGTGTGTATTGGGCAAGTGAAAACACGTGAGCCTGGCAGTACGTGACCCAGCACTTGTGCACGAGGACGAGGACGACGTGCCTGGGGGCAGCATACAAGCGGCCATTGTGCAAAGTGTGCAGTGAAAAGGCAGCACCCCATTGGAGAGAGCCACTTAGACTCTGTGGGTTGCTGAAGGGCAGGAGAATCCAGAGCTGATGTTACTGGGGGGGGGGAATAGTCAGCAAGTGCAGGTGCACCCCTACCCCAGGTGCTGCTATTTGAAGGTTCAATAAAATTAAGCTATATTGTAAAGTTATATTTGAAAATGTGGCTTGTGTTAGTCCTATCAATGTGGAATAATAAAAAAAATGTAATTGTCGGTCCTCCTGGCCCTCGAAAAGGACATCTCGCATCCCCTGGAAGAGCAGCCAAGGGCCGCCTATGGGAGTTTCTTTACCAGGCCGATAAGATGGACTCAGGGGTGTACAGAAGAAGGTTCTGGGCGTGGAGCCGGGGCTGCAGTCTCCATGAGGGGGGCGACGCGTAACACGATCCGGTGTAAGTCCTGGCTGCCTATAGCTTCCGTATTTATGGCTGTTTATGTGCTATAAATAGTTTTGTGCCTATCTGGGCCTTCTGCAGTGTCTCTGCAGTGCAAACAGCTTCATTCAGGAAGCCCCCCTGCCCCCCGGGTCAATCTCTGGTAATGGGTGTCTACCTTCTTATTTGTTTACATGTACTGCTCACCAGTAAAG
>JAODKL010000045.1:4364384-4374400 GCA_026780765.1 Petrocephalus schoutedeni | reverse complement strand
CTGCTCACCAGTAAAAAACCCCCCCCCCCCCCCACCCTGCCCCACCCCGCCCCTCCACTATCCAACTGTCGTCCTGCTTCTTGGCCGCAAACACTTATCGACGTGCTGCAGCCTTAATGCCCCTCCCACCTGGCAGGTCAAATGACTGTTTATCACTTCCTCACAGACAGTCCACTGCAGTTCACGTTTATGGCTAACATCATCTCCAGTATCATGAGATGTGCGTGTGTCTGTGCGTGCCACACTGTGCTCTCACAAAACGAAGATGCAGGCTGTTAGATTCCTGAAATGTCTCGCTCGGCAGGTATGTCTCAAAGTAGGTCATGTGACTTACAGGAACCATCCAGCAGGAGCAAGCTGCCTTTGAGGATCTGCTAAGGGACTAAGTTAGCGTGGGTCAGTGCTGTGGTCCAAGCAGCCACCGTGAGGCACTAACATCTATGCATATGGAGTCTCCAGCTATAAGGCAGGGAGATTCCTACCCTGGTGATGCCACAGCAGGAGAGTCTGCACTCACCATTTGTCCAGATCTGCCTTGATGATGTGGCACGCAGCAGGGACTGTGGCATGGGAGCTTCCAGTGCTGCCTGTGCTGTCGGGGTCGGGCATCTTCAATCCGGTCTGCTCTCCGTGTGCCTGTGAATGTGTGTAAGCCAGTGTCAGAGGCAGGGGTCAGAGCAGGGCGAGGGGCGGGGGCTATCCTCACAGCAGAGGCGATGTGCCTCGTCACGCTGTGTCACGGGAGACGAGGGAACGAGGGACTGAATTTAGGCAACAGTGGAGTGAAATTTCTCTGAAAGAAGCGTGTGTACATTATACTTTATGCTCCAAAGTTACCACCGGCACGTACAGGCATGGCACAAGCACACAAGGCGTATCGAGCTTCAAGCCTGACACCCAGCCAGTAAAAGCACCTAGTCCTGAGAAACAAGAGCGACAACTGCGGGACAGTGGCCTCTGCTGGCTGTATGCGGTCACTGCACGACAGCTCTGCCCTCCCGTCAAGTATAGACCTCCCCAGGACTTCTGACCCGATAAAATCAGACGGGGTGAAGTCACTTTGTACTCTGCATTTTCTTATGAAGGAGAACGGAATAAAGCTACACAGCTTTAAAGGGGGGTTCTGTTTTTTCAAAGACAACACTTAAAAACGTAACCATGTGGATTATACCTACAACAACCTGGACATACTATAATATATGTATCCATCTTTCAACTGCTTAATCAGTATAGGGTTGCGAAGGAATAATACACATAATTTCATTGTTAAGGTCCAACAGAACAGTATTAACAAGATGCAGTGACTTCAGCACATAATGGTTCCCTGCCGAAGAAAACTAAAAGTCTGAGAAAACTGCCAGACTATAGAAAAGTATTCACGCCATCTACACGAAGCGCAGTCTGTATTTCAGTAACTTTTCCATATAAAGGTTACAGTTCAATTTTTTAGATATTTAACTCCATCGTTAACACACTGCACAATGCAAGACGATTAACACAAACATGTGCGCGTTTAAAACCCATTACTCCTATTTTACATTTCCATCCACCTTCCAGTTAAGCCGTTAACGACGTGACCGCTATATCAAACTCCCTTTACCGGTAAATTAGCGCTTTTCCCGTCATGCAGGTCACACATGCATGCAGTCGGCTGGAACGGGGGGCGGTGCACGGCGCTTACTTATCGGGCTGCCTCCTTACTGGCCGCCGGCCGGGACTGGGGGTCTTTATATACCCGAATTAAGGACCGCGTACAGGACTACAGCCCACCAGCTCTACCACAGCAAGCTAGACGTGGGAGGTGTAGTTTTCCCTGGTGTGTCCCGGTCACCCCGCATATAGGCTACACAGCTTGTTTTAATGTCCTGGGACACACTGGATCCGGCTGCGGAACCGACCCGATACTGGACTCGGTACAAGTGACCGACAGGTGATAATTTAGTACCAAAGGAATAAAACAACAAAGCATGTTCTTATTAAGTTCGAGTGAAATTCATTAAAAACAAAAGTCCCTTAATTAAATTAACATTAAGTGTTACACAATCAGGTTCCGCTGATGTCCCCGGGAATAGCGGTGGATTTAATCTTCAATGCATAATGTTTAAAGCTTCCGGGTGATGTACTGACTTCAAAGCCTTTAAATAGGAAAAAAAACCCTCTCTGAACAGATCGGGTATGTTATCCACATTTCCCAAAATATCCCATTCTGTACTCATCAGTGTATATATATATATGTATATGTATTTTTTTTTGCACAAGGCACAGAGGGCAGCAACTCAACTTCACACCTCTATGGCTGAGGGCTTGAATCCCATGTGTGGCTCTATGTCTGTGCAGCCGGACGCTTGTGTAAATTCCCCACCTGGTCAAAGCCAATGGACTAAACCAGAAAATGAAATGGATTGGTTGATAATAAGAGAGCATTGGGAGGGAACAAAACTAGGCTTTTAATTTTCAAAACATGACATTTCAGTGGAAAGTTAAAAAAAAAAACTGGGCTAGAAATACAGAAAATTGTACTTAAAATAAACATGTCGATTTTGGCCTGAGGGCACTGCCTTTGGCACTTTGGGCTGTGGGTGAATTGGCTGATGTCTGAGGCCATCACTGACACGTCTGAGAGCTCATTTTGACAGACTGACCACAATGTTTCTCATTAGCAGATTACAGGGCCGGCGCGTGCGAGGACACAAAGACGAGCCCATGAATAAATGAAGTGGAGAGGCAGGGCTGCTATATATTGGCGACAGGTGACTGGGATGAGAGCAGGATGAAGATCAGGAGGGACGAACGCGAGGGAGAAATGACCCGACCGTCCCGAGTAGGAAGGCTCCACCTGACAGGTGAGTGTGCCGCACTAGCCCCGACCCGCCGCCGCGGCAGCCCACTCACCCTTGCCCTCACATCCCCGGCCCGGCTGTACTCTTGCCCACTCCCCCAGTCACGCTGCTGCTCTGCTCCTCGCTGCGCTGCCACGCGGTCGGCCTCAGCGACCTGCTGGACCGCGCCTCCCAGCTCTCGGACAAGCTGCACGCGCTCAGCGCGTCCCTGACGAGCGACCTGGTGAGGCTCCCGGCCGCCCGCCCGCCCGTCTGCATTCTTCATGAGCGCTGCATTATTTAGCTCCGTGCCACCGGCTGCGTGTCACTGCACAGCTCCGCCCGTCTGGCTCAGGGATGCGGGGACTGCGCCTGTGGGCACACACACACAGCTCTTACGCTCCATGACGTGATTTAGGTTGTAGCACTGAAGGACCCCCCCCCCCCATTCCTCTCTGTCAGGACACTCACTTCCCCACCATGGGGCGGGTGATGATGCCCCGCCCATCCATGTGCCACACCTCCTCCCTCCAGACCCCAAACGACAAAGACCAAGTGCTCCAGGTGCCGGTAGGTCCCTTAGTCTCAGCTCCAGCAGGGGAGCTTAATCTCTCAGCAGCCTCCGCGTGTTCCTGTTCTGGTGGGTGGCAGTGTGGCGCATCTCGTCACTAACATCTGCCCACCAGGAGTCGGAGCTGCTCTCACTCATCCGCTCACTGCTCCTCTCCTGGAACGACCCTCTGCTGCTTTTGGCACTAGAAGCCCCGACTCTCGCTCACCCGTCCAACGACGCCATCTACAGCAAAACCAAGGAGCTGCAGGACAACACGCACAGCCTGAGCGCTGGACTGGAGCACTTGACGCACAAGGTGAGCGCCTCTCTCGTGAATCAGGGCGGATGTGGAGCCCCTGGCAGCATGTCCATCATGGGCCGTGCTGGTGATGACACTGCCCCGTCTTCCCTCCAGATTGGCTCATCCAGCTCCTTCACCCCCCTGCCGTTCAAAGGAAGCAACCTCGGTGACGACAAGACCTCCCGCCTCATCTACTTCCACTTCCTATTGTCCTGTTTCCGAAGGGACTCCCACAAAATTGACAGCTTCCTCAAAGTTCTCAGATGCAGAGCTGCAAAGCTACGTCCGGAGGCATGTTGAAGGCGGCAGGGTACGGCCCAATGCCCTCACCTGTGAGGACGGGGGAGATGCACCAGCAGCGGTCAGACGGCAAGATGCGAAGATGGAGAAGCGTCCAGAGGTCTGTGACCACTCTACACGACGGATTAGCCTTCGCTTTGCGCTCTCTTTTAACATCACCCCAAACATTTTGGCTAATTCATATTTATAAAAGAAAAACCAACCCAAAATGACAGTTGTAACAAGTATTGTAACGAGTTTAGTTTAAATGTAATTTAAATTAAATTTATCTTGCTTTGAGTCAACGTTTGAGGTCTTGATGAGCATTTTGTTGGGTAGAATTTTAAAATGCGTAAACACCTTAATTCGCAACTGAGTCCAAGCACGTACAATAAACGTAATCCTGCATAAATGAGACTGGGTAATGCGAAAATATAGAGAGCAGCCTTACAGGCTGTACCCCTTATTTAATTGGAGCAACACTGAAATGGGCAAAATGTAGAGGAAGGGAATCTGGCACTATGGCAGTGTAACAGTGCAAGTTCCCACTGTGAGACCATACAGATTCAACTGCAAACAAACAAAACCTAAGTCCAGGCAAAGCATGTTATTTTTATTTTATTGTGGGGGGGAAGCATCCATTGGGGGGGGGGGGGTCCTGTCAGAACAGTCCCCCACAACACATTCCTCAATCACCTGCTAATGCACTCCTCAGTTCTTTCCCCGCGACTGAGTGACACAACACAGGTCTTTACAGCCATGATTACTCGCATAAAAACTCGAGCGAGCAACCACTCTGTAGGCATGCATTTCAATGCTGGAAGGTTCTCTGCAAATCCTGACAAGCGCCGCAGTTTAATCGCCTAACGTCATTCACGGGAATCTGCAGCAGGTACTTTCATATTCTCATGCGATAGAAAGAAAAGCATAATTACAGCTCCCCCTGCTGGACCACCAGAAAAACTGCAATAGGCATCACCACATTAACGAAAGAGGTCAGGCCTGATGGCTAGTGTCACTGTGTGCCATGACCTGGATGGAGCGGCTGGCAGACAAAAGACACTCCCTATAGGAAAGGAACCACACCAGTCAGCTTACCACCAAATATGTAAAGGAAGCCCTGGTTCTTTAAACCCCAAAGGAATTCACAAAAGCACAGAGGACAGAAACATCCATAGGAACTCAGGACGATGTGCTGTGAGACACTAGCAGCCACTTTAAAGATGGGAGGATTCTGGGCTTCCTCCAGGACCTTGGGATCCCAACACATTACAATGGCATCTAAACCAAAACAAGATGCGTACAGAAATACTACAGGTAAGACTCAGAGGGCTGGCGTGTGCAGACGAGTGTCAGTTTGTACATACTACAGGATGGCTGCTGTGTGTGCGCACATGCATGTGTGTGGGTTTTGGGAGTCACATGACGGAGGGGAGGGGGCAGCCCGAAGGTCCCTGAACATCACACACCAACTACTGCAGCAGCATCTGCAGGATAGTTAATCAGCAGCCACAAACGTGAACTTCAAAACTTCAATCGAATAAAAAGTAACAAAAACAAACCAAATACACACACACACGCAGAATGTTGTCCTTAAAATGGCACACGGGAGTGCTTGTGGGTCACATGGTTACAGCGACATCCCCTCCCGCACCCTGCCTAGCGCATCCGGTACTCTGACGTCTTGGAGACCTCACACAGCTGGCCCTTGAAGTCGATGTCCAAGGTGAAGTCCAGGTCACGCTGCAAAGGGAATGCGGGGTTCAGCCGGCTCAAAGGCCACATAAACACTCGCCTCATTCCCTCCCTGTTCCCCATCCTAGGGCATTGTGACCAACATGTATTGGGACGACCTGAAACACAGCGTCCTCCCCCCAAAGCCAGTTGCGGGGCTTCCATTACAGAACAATGTATTAACGAACTGACTGGCATTCACAATTAAACGGTATGCGTGTGTAGGTGCTCCTGAGATCCCCAGAGTTGGTGGGACAGGTGTAACGGGGCAGCTTACATTGTTCTTGACATTTGGCTTCATGTTAATAGTACCAAATATCTCCTCTCCCGTCTTGACTGTCAGATAGTCGTCCAGGTAAAACACAGTCTGCTTCCAGTGTGTGTAAGGAGACTCGGGACCTGGGGAAGATGAGGCTTTAGGGTGCTGTAGCCAGACTCGAACGGATTAGTGGTAGAAAGACAAAGCGAGCATGTGCATCCCGTCTGACATGAATAAATGGAACTCAGGCATATGTTCAGGCACTCGAGAAAACAGGACTCACTGGTGGAGAAGCCGGTACGCTTATGACAGCGCGTGAATTCGATGTTGAAGTACGTGACCAACGCATGGATGTAATCATTTCTCTTCACCTGCAGGCAAAACGGGGACGTGAAGGACAGGTCCTCGGTCTTCACTGTGTAGATGTCCACCTCCTGCATAAAGAAAGTTATAGCACATTTCAGACACGCTGAATTCCCATTCACAATACTGTGCATTATTTTGCCAGATCTTCTCACCCATCTTGCTCCTGGGCCTGCCTTTAATCTGCATTTTCTGATTCACTCATCAACCAAAGTAACTCAAAAAGCTGCATGTTAACATTTGGTACAGATTGGTGCTGCAGTCAGCAGAAGAAACGTGCAGCCGCCACTCACTTTGATGAGGCAGGCAGTGCTGACCAGCTGCTTGGGATCCACTACGTCGACCAGCGGCTCCTTGATGGCCACCTCCTTAATGCAGGACATGTCGAAGCCATAGACATTCTCCCACCCTAAGACACAGAGGCAGCCAGTAGTGAGCAAACTGGCAGCATAATGCCAAGTCTATACTACGCAACACTGAAAGTCGCCACATCGCTGTTCTGTTCACACTGCACAACTCGTCGAGAATCTTGAAATTGTTGTGGTTTACACGCTGCATGACTGATCAGCAACAGGAGGTCACACACTACCAGATCTTTCACTAGAAGGAATTCCCAATGAGTCTATTTGGTCTCCAACCTGTTCTGCCATGAAATCACAAGTGAAAATGTTAAAACGCTACTCAAAACGACATTTACAAACTTGCAGCAAATTAACCATTGTATACAAAGAACTTACATGAAACGCTGGTACACTCCTTGGATCTTCAGTGATCCAGTATATACAAAAATTCTGAAGCCACAAAATAAATTCTAAAGCCACTGTGTAAAGTGTACACTTTTATTGAATACATCTATACCTCTTCCCAGTATACCAAGAACAGTTTCCAAACAAATTGAAATTTTTTATACTTCTTAAAACTCTTCCCCCAGGTTTCACCTCACCCCTTGCCTTGTACTCTCATTGGCTGCAGCTTGTCGTCACACTTATTGCTAATTGCCTTTCACTCTACAGGATCTGGCGTCGCTGACAGGTCCAGATATTTAGCCTGCTAGATATCTGACAGGTGCTTAAAATGCACTGACGACTCCATCGGGTCACGGCTCTAAACATTCCACACATGGCACTCGCGCAACAACTTTGCCAGCGCCAATGAAACACCGATTTGCCTCAGATCTGGGGCTTTCGTCTGCGATTTCCAAAAACTGTTGGCGAGTAGAAAAAAATCAAGGCTAAAATCATGTAGGGTAAACTAAGCCTAAGCTAATTCACAGGTCCTGTGATATGGAGACAGGGTATGCCGGGCCACTCACAGTGGATCTTGTAGTCCTTGTACTGCCTGTCCTCAATGGCTGTAACATATAAAGTGGCCCGATCAGGAAATATAAGCCCATCGGGTTTCTGAGGGAGAAACAGGAGTTAAACACTTATGCAGGATTCTCCAAATCCATGGCTTGATTCATACTCATACCGCAGTCATTTTTTTTTTTGGTTGGAAGTGGGGGGGGAGGAGATGAGACAGCATGGGAAAACATTCCTGGGTTTTATTAATCACCAACGACTAATTCTGTGATGTACGTGTTATAGTGTTAACTGTGAAATGTAATGAGAGCTCAAACGGCTGCAGAGGTGGCAACGGGTTGAGGGGGATATCGTGGTTCTGTCTTCTAGGACTAACAAGATCATGAGCATTCACATCCCAGTCCCTGTCATGGTTTCAGAACCATTATACCATTACTAAAGGGTAAAATCAATTGGTTATTTGCAGATCAGGCGATGCAGCAAACAGCCAACAGTGCCAGAAAGGGCCAAACAGACTTATCCTGAGAGTTGAAGCAGAGAAATCACTCACCAGCCACTTGTCGCGAGCATAGATGACGGTGTTCAACATGGACTCGTAGAAAAGGCAGTAACCCATCCACTCAGAGATGATGATGTCCACCTTCTCCACAGGTAACTCCACCTCCTCCACCTTCCCCTTGATGATGGTCACGACTAGACAGAGCATGCTGGGTCAAAGTACTGATGGGTCCAATGTGATTTTTCAGAAGAAACACAGAACAGCACAGTGATGTGATGACTGTGAATCCTGAAAAGTCCTGATATGTGCTGTGGCGTGAGTGCTTCCAGCAGCTCAGAGGAAGACCACTAAAACCTTGAGAGGTACTATATATTAGGGGTCAGTTTATTCAGCCTCAGCTTTCAGCTGGTGAAAACCAAGTCTCTCAATTACGCAAAATGTTTTTCCAGTTTCAGAAGACCCCTTCATACTTAGGGCTGAACTCAGACAAACCCCAAATACTTACTGTGATCCAGCTTGTTGGCCTTGACAATCTTCACAGCATAATCAGATATACTGCTGCACTCGATCTGAGGGGGAGGTGTGGAGGATTCAATTAAATCCAGATCCCAGCGCTAAAAGGATATTAGCAAGCGCAGCTAAACAGCGGGAGCTGATTGAGGTCAGCGCTGGAGGATTCTCACCCCAATAACCTTCTTGGCCCCAGCCTTAGCCGCAAACATGCAAAGGATGGCCGTCCCACTGCCCACATCCAGAACCACTTTATCTTTGAACAGGTGCTTGTTGTGGAACATGGAGTTCCGGTAAGTGAGGGTGCGGACTTCGTCTTTAAGCATTTCCTGAAGTCAACAGGGAGACAGCGAGTGTCAGCACTGCACGGCAGATTAGCCTTGCCTATATTTCCCACAAGAAAGTGACAATCCTGTGAAAAATGGCAACGCTCAAAAGTGATGCCCCTGAACAGAACAGGACAGTACAAAACCACACATGCAGACATTGCACACATGGAGTAGAGGGTCACACATGGTTCTACAGCGTGGACAGTACCTCGTGGATGCCAAAGTGGGCATAGGAGTCGAAGTAATAATCCTTTGAGGTCATGTCCTCTGCCGGAGTCTTAGAGGTCTCCCCCTGGGAGGAAATCTTGGAAAAGGGTAGGGCAAACACAGTTAAGAGAGGCTTCACCAACACCAGTTAACCCCCAGCTGCTGAGCAATCTGTATCACTAATATCAACTAATAATCACACTATGGACAAAGGGCTGTGATGCATCTAATCTTAACACCAGCAGCTATCACGAGGAAACTGGGTCCCATATGCAGAGCAGGTGGTATGTGGAGTGGAGCATTACAGGATCTTTAAACCAGTTAGCAGCTGTCATTACCCACTAACATAGCCTTCTGGCCAGGTAACATACCCACCAACGTAACCTTCTGGCCAGGTAACATGCCCACCAACGTAACCTTCTGGCCAGGTAACATACCCACCAACGTAACCTTCTGGCCAGGTAACATACCCACCAACGTAGCCTTCTGGCCAGGTAACATACCCACCAACGTAGCCTTCTGGCCAGGTAACATACCCACCAACGTAACCTTCCTGCCAGGTAACATACCCACCAACGTAGCCTTCTGGCCAGGTAACATACCCACCAACGTAACCTTCCGGCCAGGTAACATACCCACCAACGTAGCCTTCCAGCCAGGTAACATACCCACCAACGTAGCCTTCCGGCCAGGTAACATACCCACCAACGTAACCTTCCGGCCAGGTAACATACCCACCAACGTAGCCTTCCAGCCAGGTAACATACCCACCAACGTAGCCTTCCGGCCAGGTAACATACCCACCAACGTAACCTTCCGGCCAGGTAACATACCCACCAACGTAGCCTTCCAGCCAGGTAAC
>JAODKL010000045.1:4343117-4364284 GCA_026780765.1 Petrocephalus schoutedeni | reverse complement strand
ACGTAACCTTCTGGCCAGGTAACACACCCACCAACGTAACCTTCTGGCCAGGTAACATACCCACCAACGTAACCTTCCGGCCAGGTAACATACCCACCAACGTAACCTTCCGGCCAGGTAACATAACCACCAACGTAACCTTCCGGCCAGGTAACATACCCACCAACGTAACCTTCTGGCCAGGTAACACACCCACCAACGTAACCTTCTGGCCAGGTAACATACCCACCAACGTAACCTTCTGGCCAGGTAACACACCCACCAACGTAGCCTTCCGGCCGGTCCCTGTTGGCATGCTCGCAGACAGCCCCGACACAGCACCACGCAGCCGGGCTCATCACTAAGGCGCCCGTAACTGCCCGCTAAAGCCGCCTTACCAGCGAGCCCGGAGCGGCGGGCTCAAGCAGCACACACGGGGGCTCCGGCACGAAGCGGCCCGACGTATTTATACGCCAGACGCCAGTTCAAAGGCACCGGTAACCCGGTTAACGCGCTACGGCAAACTAGCTGGTTACTGATGCCGTCTCCGCCAGAGTTACAGCGCCCCTCCTACCATCATCTGCGGCGAAAGCAGTCAGCATTTTACAGAAAAACATCCCGACTCGATTGTCGCCCTAAACGACATCCCCGGTTCGGAAACGTGTGTGGAGAGGCCGTGGGAGCCCGGCAGAGGTGCCGGTGGCTCTCCGCTCGTCTCACCTCCATTCTGTCTGCCGTCTCCGCCATTTCAGTTCTGCGCCTCTCCTCCTCGAGCGCGGCCTCGCGCGGTGCTGCCTCCTGCTGACGCGCTCTTGATTGACAGCGGCACCCGGCCGCCCTCGCGCCGCGCGCCCCCGCGAGGGATGCCGGATAAACTCGATATTAGCCATTTTATAGGGCTATGCGTTGGGAGTCCTGAAAGAAATATCAGCGCGCCGCTAAATGAGTACATAAAACAACCAACATTTATGAAGAATTGTAGAAGTACATTTCTAACAGAGAACGTTCAGCCACAGGCTCATCTCCCCAAGACGTAAAAGCGACCGCTTCAGATGCTTCTTTGTACCCACGACCATTTAGTCATTCTGCGGCTCCAACACCAGCCAGCTAGGAGGAAATAAGACCACTATCTCTAACCCTCTAGCTCTATCTTCTACCCCACCCTATATATTGCAGGACCGTATATCTTTACATTTTGCACCGTATTACCAATATGAACCATATTGTCGTTTGTACTGCTTGCAATAGTTATTTATTATAATAGTTATACTTATTATATTCCCTCTTGCATTTATTTGAATCGACCATTAAAAAAATTATATATCATTGTAACATAATATGCATATGATAGTGTATATGGCAAATACTATATACTCTATATATATTCTTGTTCTTATTTAATTATCCTCTTAACTGTATATCCCTTATTTATATATGACTCCTGTATGTCTGCAAATAAATACACCAGAAAATGAAATGTTGCGTTTCATAACCAAAGCATTTTCAAATATTGTCGTTTTAATGTCAGGTTTCTTTTTTGTTTATACAGAAACATCGTGCAATATTTGGTGCTGCGTGACCTCCAAATAAAATAAATATTTGAATCATTCCAGCTTGCGTGAACACAAAATTCAGTGAAATGGTGCTCGCTCTTGGTCATCAGAAAGGAGGCTGTGTAGATAACTGTCAACGTTACATATGTTGTTCAAGTACTATAATTTTCCTAAACTCTCCGGATCCAATGGAAACCTGCATAGAATTTGAGCGATGTAGAGATAAACAAATACCGTTACAGAATAGCGGGAAAGTGCGACGGGAGCAGATCCCGTCCACCAATAAGATTTCGGCAGGCGATGGGGGCGGGGCGGAGCCCAGCTTTCCCCAGCTCGAATCTGACGGGAAGCGGCGTCCTGGCTCACGCTCTGGTCACGAGCTCCGTTGGTTGCAGTATAATTACCGGCCGGTGGTCCGTTAAACGGCTTCAGTGAAAAGAGGCAGCTAGCCGGCGGAGCGTCTCTGCGGCCGGCCGCCCCGGGAGCCTCACGAAGAAGCGCCTGGTGCCTTCCAGCATTTAAAATCACTAGGCTAGCTATCTGTGACCGAAGGGAGCGGCAGGTTAGCGGCAGAGCCGGCCAGTCGCTCTGCGCCTCGCCCCGGTCGCAGGGTTTCCGCTTTACCGACGCCTCCCGACACATAGCACCCCGAAGGGGCCCAGTCGGAGCGGCTAGCCGGGCTGTGTGTGCCGGCGGACGGTGACAGAGCTGAGGGAGGCTCTGAATGAGTAACGGAGAACCTCCGTCCAGCCGCCGCTTCAAGCCCTTCACCACCCGGCCCCGGCCGGTTAAAGCGTCGCGGTTCGCGTCGGGTGAGCCTAGTCATCTGGTAACCTCGCCGGCCGCCTCTGGATCGCATATTCAGCCGACGAGAAGATGCCGGCCGTGTCGAAGGGGGATGGCATGCGTGGATTAGCGGTGTTCATTTCGGACATCAGGAACTGTGAGTGTCCCGCCGTGTGGTGTGCGGCAGACGCCGCTCACACCGGAGCCCCGGTTCGGGAGAAGCTCCCGATAACCGAGCTGGATGCTCCCGTTGGCCGCGGCTAAAGCCCAGGTCGTGCTGACCGGTGTTTGTCGCGCTGCATGTGTCCATGTAACCGGACAGGTTATTACTGAAATACGGGCGGGCACATCAGTCAGAGGAATCGGGAGATAGATGGCATATAGATGGGCAGTTTATATTTTTATGTGGAAGCATATATGACAGCAATATCGCTTCAGTAAATGTGTCCTGATTATTCCCGAGAGCTGGCACTGTACGATAGGCCGCTAGAGTAACTGGGATCTTAAGCCTTTAATCATGATTACATTGCCGACTTGCTTCAGCTGTTGGTTCACGTTTCTGTGCTGGAATGTAATTTTTGGGATCCGGTTCCCCCCTTTACTGATTATGGGATGCCCAGTCATTGGGGCTTAGAATAATGACCTCCAGAAGCAGCCTGCAGCTGGAGATGGATGACAATAGTTTATAGTAGTATGCTTGATCAGCTAGTCACCCTTGTCACTTTACAGCTTGTTCAGGAAGAACAGGGCACAAGGAAGGATGGTATCCTGGCCCATCGCAGGGCACCTGGGCCAGGCAGAATTCTCAGGCGATTGATGGATAGACGGATGAGTGAACGTGAATGTGCTGAATTTTCATGCTTTCTTATATTTGTAAGATGCAGAGTTATGGCAGCTGTTAAATGGCTACCTTTGGCTCTCTCCTGATTGCTAGTGGAGGGCTCCGCCACATAACTTGTTGGCATAGCTGATGTATGTCACAGGGCTTATGGCACAGCTTTTCAGTGAGCTCTTTAATGATCAGCCTGTTATTTTCCCACAGTATCTGCTGGAATGATTCCGTCTCCTTGAGATTCTGACCATTTTATAGCGATTAATCATATTAGTTGCTACACATAGTATAATAGTACAGTGCAGTAATTTCTCTTTCTGGCTGGTCTCGCTCTTGTGCTGCTTTTTGTCTCGTTTTTCCTTGACACTCTAATCTCAATCTGCAGGCCCCTCATTTGGCCCCCATACCCCCAGCCACACCCCTCTGTGAGGCCCTTTTCTTCTGTCGCTTTGCCTCTCCACACTCCCTTGTCTGTGCCTCACGCCCATCTCCTTAACTGCTCCTCTCTGATCCTTTCTCCCTTACTCCCATTGTGACCCACTTCTATAATCAGACCACCTTCGCTTTCTAGTGTAGTGTTTCCCAGCCCTGTCCTCTGGATTCCTCAGACGGTTCACATTTTTGCTCCCTACTAGGAGCTGGGAGGGAGCAAAAATGGGGTGTCCCTGTGGACTGGGTCTCATTTGTTTTCTCTTCTACTCCATCTTCTGCTTCCACTGCTTTGTTCCAGTCATTTAAGCCTCACAGTGGTGCCTTGTGGCCTTTTTGCTCTCGCTAATTCTGTGCTTCCCCTCCAGGTAAGAGCAAGGAAGCCGAGATAAAGCGCATTAACAAGGAGCTGGCCAACATTCGCTCTAAGTTCAAGGGGGACAAGGCACTGGACGGCTACAGCAAGAAGAAGTATGTGTGCAAGCTGCTCTTCATCTTCCTGCTGGGCCACGACATCGACTTCGGCCACATGGAGGCCGTCAACCTGCTCAGCTCCAATAAGTACACGGAGAAGCAGATCGTGAGTGCCGGCGAGTAGCCAGAGTCCCTGTGACGGGGATGCACGGCCAGTGGAATAGCCCCTGCTCTCTCTCCCTGTTCTCATAGGGCTACCTCTTTATCTCAGTGCTGGTGAACAGTAATAGTGAGCTCATCCGCCTCATCAACAACGGTATCAAGAATGACCTGGCCAGCAGGAACCCCACCTTCATGTGCCTGGCACTTCACTGCATCGCCAACGTGGGCAGCAGGGAGATGGCGGAGGCTTTCGCAGGGGAGATTCCCCGTATCCTGGTGGCTGGGTGAGTCATGGGGGCGGCGGTCTGTTCGGGGGGGGCGGCTCCGGACAGACGCGGCGGGGCCGTACCTTTGACGAGGCAGTACTGTCGATGGTTCACAGGGACACCATGGACAGCGTGAAACAGTCTGCCGCGCTCTGCCTACTGCGCCTGTACAAGGCATCCCCAGACGTGGTGCTGATGGGCGAGTGGACGTCCCGGGTGGTGCACCTGCTCAATGACCAGCACATGGTGAGAGCACGCTGACCGCCGCTGTGCCGCCTGTAGTCGTCTCTGGCTTTACCAAGGGTGACATTTTCAAATTGCCTCCCGAATCCCAGGGAGTGGTTACAGCAGCAATCTCCCTCATTACCTGTCTGAGCCAGAAGAACCCGGAGGAGTTCAAGAGCTGCGTGTCGCTGGCGGTGTCCCGCCTCAGCCGGGTGAGCTTGCGCCCCTCATTCTCTTAGGCTTTACGAGCTGCTGTCTGGGACGGTGAGCTGAGCTGGTGCCTGTGGGCTGCCTCTCCCACTTCCAATTGCAGATCGTTTCCTCGGCCTCCACCGACCTCCAGGACTACACCTACTACTTCGTCCCGGCCCCCTGGCTATCCTGCAAACTGCTTCGGCTGTTGCAGTGCTATCCTCCGCCAGAGGATGGCGCTGTGAAAGGCCGTCTGGTCGAGTGCTTGGAGACCATCCTGAATAAGGCCCAGGAGCCGCCGAAGTCCAAGAAAGTGCAGCACTCTAATGCCAAGAATGCCATCCTGTTTGAGGCCATCAGCCTGATCATACACTACGACAGGTGAGTGCTCTGGTAGGGTGTGCCACGGGGAGGGTCAGCCCCTCCTTCCTTACCTCACTCACAGCAAATACTTCTTTTACTGCCCCCTAGTGAGCCCAATCTGCTGGTGCGGGCCTGTAATCAGCTGGGCCAGTTCCTGCAGCACCGGGAGACCAACCTGCGCTACCTGGCCCTGGAGAGCATGTGCACGCTGGCCAGCTCAGAGTTCTCCCATGAGGCCGTCAAGACGCACATCGAAACCGTAATCAATGCCTTGAAGGTGCGCCCCCCCCCCGCCTTTCGCCCTGCCGGCACCGCGTCTTGCCAGTATTTATGGCCTAATGTGGCCGGACCCCCTTGCTGGTCTTGTAGACGGAGAGGGATGTCAGCGTGCGACAGAGGGCCGCAGACCTGCTCTACGCCATGTGTGACCGCAGCAATGCCAAACAAATCGTGGCTGAGATGCTGAGCTACCTGGAGACGGCGGACTACTCAATCCGGGAGGAGATGGTGCGTCTCCGTCTGCCCCCCTCCCGTCCCGTCCCGTCCCCCCCCCCCATGCTGATGGGCCGACTGCCTTCCGCAGGTGCTCAAGGTTGCCATCCTGGCTGAGAAGTATGCCGTGGACTACTCCTGGTATGTGGACACCATCCTGAACCTTATCCGCATCGCTGGGGACTATGTCAGTGAGGAGGTGTGGTACAGGGTTATCCAGATCGTCATCAACCGCGACGACGTGCAGGGCTACGCTGCCAAGACTGTCTTCGAGGTGCGTTGGGGGGGGTCTCCCTGGGGAAAGGCGTCCTCGGCTCACAGTGCAGCCGTGACCCTAACTGGCAGGGCGTCTGTCACTTATGTCCCCTGCAGGCCCTTCAGGCACCAGCATGTCACGAGAACATGGTGAAAGTGGGGGGGTACATCCTGGGAGAGTTTGGCAACCTGATAGCCGGGGACCCCCGTTCCAGGTACGTGTATACCGCTCAATCCCTGCGAGCCCATTGCTGCCACCTGCAGGCTGTCACTCACCCCCGTATCCCCGCCCCCCCCCCGTAGTCCGCTGGTCCAGTTCAACCTGCTGCACTCCAAGTTCCACCTGTGCTCGGTGCCCAGCCGCGCCCTGCTGCTTTCTGCCTACATCAAGTTCATCAACCTGTTTCCCGAGACCAAGCCCACCATCCAGGAGGTGCTGCGCTCCGACAGCCAGATCCGCAACTCGGACGTGGAGCTGCAGCAGCGCGCCGTCGAGTACCTCAAGCTCTCCTCCATCGCCAGCACCGACGTCCTGGTGAGGCCACGCGTTTCAGTCAACGGCTGCACATGACAAGTGACCATGACAAGTGACCGGCCATGACAACACCCCCCACCCCACACACATCCATAGGCCACAGTGCTAGAGGAGATGCCGCCATTCCCCGAGCGCGAGTCGTCCATCCTGGCCAAACTGAAGAAGAAGAAGGGTCCCGGAGCCGTGTCGGTGTCCGACCTGGAGGATGCCAAGGGGGATGGGGGTGCTCTGAATGGGGGCGGGGACAGGGGAGCCGATGCCACAGCTGCCTCCAACTCCGTAAGTGACAGAGGCAGTGCTGCTGTCTAACATGTGGTGTGAGGCTGTCTGTCCCGCTGTCTCTCCCCTCGGCACGTTTCGAACCTGACATTGTATGTATTAAGATGTCCGTCTATTCATGTCGTGTGTCTCGCTGTCCACATGTTTATCAGTGAACAGAACCGGGCGACTGGCCACTAACCTACAGCGTGACCGTGTCCGGCGGGTCGTCTTTCTTGCTTTCCCTCAGTCCACCCTGTCCCCCTCGACGGACCTACTGGGGCTCCGGTCGGCGGTCCCGGCCGGGCCCGGAGCTGGCAGCCTGCTGGTGGACGTGTTTCCTGAGGCTGTACCTGCAGCTGCTCCTGCTGTCAGTGAGGATGGCTTCCTCAGGTAAGCCCTCTAAATCAATTACCAGTTCATTCCTTCAGAGTTTTATTATTTGGTTTGTCAGTATTTGTACCAGTGAATCTTGGTACTATCAGTGAGCAAAGCAGTCCCTGTCAGTATCAACTGTCTCTGTCTTTTATTTTGTCATTTTTATATTCTGAATGTTCATGTGACTGTCTCTTCTTCCCTTTTTCTCTCCTGTTTCTCTTTCTTTTTGTTTCTCTGTGCTGGATTTGTCTGTCTTTCTTGTCCTTGATTGTGATTGGACGTTGTCAGAGATCTGGACCTGCCTCCTGAGAGCTCTGACTCCCTATTGGTCGAAGCTCCTGGTGAATCTGAGTAAGGGGCCAGAGTTAGACTATTACAGTATTAAAGGGGGAAGATTTGGCCTGCATTCTTTTAGAAATATTTTTTGGTACAGCCATTGTGTGAGCTCTTGTTCTTTTTTGTTTATAGATTAAACTGTTCTTGTTTTTTGTTCTTTCAGAATGCTTGTACTTGCCATGAGCATTCCTCTTAAATTTTATTTTTTTCCTGTAGTTCACTCCTGGTGTTTGTGTGACTCCCATGCCCTCTCTGCCATCAGTTATTCTCCATTTCCTGTCATTGTTTTGCTGTGCTCCCCACCTGCTCTAAATACCGCCCTCTCTCGCCCCCCAGCTTCGAGGACCCTGCTATGCCTCTTCCAGAATCAGATGAGCTTCTTTACAAGTAAGGGCCCTTATCCACTCTTCTCCTTTCACTGACTGTTAACAGACCTTCCTCCTCTAAATCCCTCCTATAGAGTGTATGTGCACTGCTTAGGGAGTGTCAGGCAAATATGTCTAATCTTTTTAAATGTAAAGATGTTGGCTGAGCTGAGCACACTGCCAGTTTAATGACTGGAGGCGCCAGTCTCCTCCATATCCCCCTCAGCTCTAGTTAAGCGGTACTTTTAGGGAGGTTGATTGGAAGTGTGCCGTGTAGAACCCGCATGCCGGGCTGTGCCAGAGTCCTGCTCAGCACTTCCAGCATGGCGTCGGAGCGACATGAGGCCCCTATCAGGCCTCAGCCTCCCCCCCCAGCGCTGCCTCCTACTGACTGTCTGACTCTTAGGTTTGTGTGCAAGAACAACGGGGTTTTATTTGAGAACCAGCTGCTCCAGATCGGCATCAAGTCTGAGTACCGGCAGAACCTGGGTGAGTTGGGGCCCCCCCCCCCCCCCCCGTACTAACACCGTGCAGGGACTCTAACCCTAGAGGCATCCTGCTGTGCTCCTCTCTCCTCAGGAAGGATGTATCTGTTCTTTGGGAACAAGACATCTGCACAGTTTTCCAGCTTCACCACTGCCATCACCTGCCCCAGCGACCTACAAGCTCATATCCTGTCTGGTTAGCATTAACCCCCCCCCTCCCCCGCCGCCATCCTCTTAGAGATTTTCAGTGACGTATTGCTGAAATGGCAGTTTAACCTCAGAAGTAACATGGTGCTGACAGAGGTCCAATAGGACATGCTGTGGTTGTGCATCCTTGACCTGACTGGCCCACAGCTGAATGTGCAGACGAAGCCAGTGGAGCCCTTAGTGGACGGAGGTGCGCAGGTGCAGCAGGTCCTTAATATCGAGTGTCTGTCTGACTTCACCCAGGCGCCTCTGCTCAACATCAAGTTCAGGTGCGGATCTTCACCAGCCTGCGTGCTCAGTCATTTGAGGGGTCATGTGACTGTAGGTGACCACACCCCCTTTCTCTGTATATCTGTGCTCAGATATGGTGGGGCCCAGCAGAATCTCACACTAAAGCTTCCGGTGACCGTAAACAAGTTCTTCCAGCCCACTGAGATGAGTTCACAGGACTTCTTTCAGCGCTGGAAACAGCTCAATCTGTGAGTAGCTGTGTGTGTGTGTTTGCATGCACCTCTCTGCATCTCATCTGCATTTCTAAGCATTATGGCCCAGTGTGTCAATGCAAGATCAGTCAGATAACCACTACTGTCAGTGTGCATCCGTGTGCATGTCTCTGTGTGTCTGAATCCCTGAGATTCCACTTGCTCTCTCTTCAGCCCTCAGCAGGAAGCACAGAAGATCTTCAAGACCAGCCATAGCATGGACACTGAGGTCATCAAAACAAAGGTGAATCTCAGGGTATTATGTTTTCTCTTTTTTGGGGGGCGGGCTGCACCCCCTCCATACCAAATCCCACTACTGTCCTTCTTATTGTGAATGAGTGCCTTTGTCTTTACATGAGCTGTACGTCTCACTCACCCAACTTCTCTGTGCTTCAGCTGCTGGGCCTGGGACCCGCCCTGCTGGACAACGTGGACCCAAACCCAGAGAACTTTGTGTGCGCTGGGGTGATCCAGACGAAGGCCCAGCAGGTTGGCTGTCTCCTGCGGCTGGAACCCAACGCCCAGGCCCAGGTACCTTCCCACGCAGCCTGCCCATAGCCCATAGCATCAGTCTGGCTTCCTGTCTCTCCCCCCGCTGTGTCTGCTTCAGCTTCACACTTTCTCATTCGTACCAGTCTGTCTCTGCCTGTGCTGCCTGCTGAGCCAGTAACGGTGCCCCCTATCGCTGCTCTCTGTACATATTCACGTGCTGGGAGCCAGGTGAGCCAGCGCTGGCCGTCATGTTAGATGTGCCTCCTGCCCACTGTGCCTCCTCTTCCTTCCTCTCCCTGCAGATGTTCCGGCTGACTCTGCGCAGCAGCAAGGACACGGTGTCGAAGCATCTCTGCCATCTGCTGGCCGAGCAGTTCTAGGGCCATGTTCCTGGGGCGCGCTGAGCCCTGTACACATAAGGGAAACCGCGGGCCCGAGCAGGACGGGCCTCTCTCCGTCTCTGTCCACTCTTATCCGGTGGCTCTTATTGTGGCTGTCGTCGTTTTTATTGCTGTTTATTCTCTGTGAGTGCGTGAGGGTATATGACCGTTTCTGAATCTGGGATTTCATTTTTATTTTTCTTGCCTTTGTTTCCTTTCTAACACCTTGTGCTTGTGCTGGTTTGTAATGACGGGAAGACATTAATGGTCTTTGTCTCCTGCCCATGTTACCAGGCACCCCCCTTTAACTGATCTATTCTGAGCTCCAATCGCAATCTGTTTTCCCTGATCTTTTAACTTCAGGCTTTCTCTGATTTTTATTTTTTTTTTATTATTTTTATTTTATTTTTTTCCCTCTCATCAACGTGAAATGTCTGGTGGCTTTCTGTACCCCAGCCTCCTACCAGCACTACTGCCAGCTGCAGGTGTTAAACGTCCAACCATGCAGTTAGTATTACGTTTAGAAATGCATACTCTCGCTGTTCACTGTGTACCTGTGTATTCCTATGATGATGTTTCTAAAACAACATTCCAGTTCCCTATAATGGCAATTTACAGTGGAAGGCCCCAAACTCCCTTAGCAGGGTTGAGCTCAGTTTTACAGGATGGTCAGTCGCTTGCTCCCAGTGGCAACACCCAGCAGCTGCTTTACACTGGTGTTTTAAACCCGATAGACTGGACACCTGGTTCATGCTGTGCTGAGCAATGCTGTCAACACGCTGTGTGTGGTTTATGTGTCATTGTTATATTAAACCCGTCCGTAGTGGGGCTGATGATCTATATGAAGTCATTGTCATGATATATTTGACTGTAAGTCTCAGATCTCAAGGAAGATGTGGAACATTCTCATGTTAGACTTTAAGTCCATAATGTGTTTGTGTGTGAACACATGTGTGAGCGTTGGTGAAGGAGCGTGTCTGCGTGCGCCTGTCTGCATCTCATCAGTATTTCTCAGCGGTGCGGTCCAGTGTGTCTGTGTAAAATCAGTCAGATACCCATTATAGTAAATGACTCTGTACTGAACAATGTGAAAGTAAACGTATGGATTCACCTCCCTGTCTCTGCCTGGCTACTGCACTCCTCCTTTTTACGGTTAAATGCATTTGACGTTTCTTGAACTACTTTTGCAATGTGATGAAGGAAATTTCTGCACGTCTGTCTGGAGAGTAAGCAGTAAAACAACATTTGATGTTCAGATTTTATACTATTGTGTTGTGATATACGTTTGCTGGAAATACATTGCAAATGTACACATTAGCCTTAAATCCGAAGCATCGACTGCCATGTATAATGTGGCTGTTGCGTTTGAGCTGGATTTTGTCTAACATACTATTTCCCAAATTTGTCCGTCGCACACAATGATCGAGTTATTCCATGATCCATAGCTTTCTACGCTTTGAGGGTAAGTGACGTCATGTCGGGAACCTCAATACTGAAACGCCGAGAAGCAATGGGCAGAATTTGAGGAAAAACATAACAAAAACGTAATGTTTGCGTGTTTCCGTGATCCTGGTAAACCAGGGAAGAGATTCTAAGGAATGCTAATCGATACGCAGCGCCGATCCTGTTCATTTATATAATGATTAGATGCGTGCTAATTAAAACGCAGAATTAACGTAATATCTGAAGTGACAGTGACAAGTCTCGAAGGAAAGTGTACACTCAGAAATATATTTGTTTATTGGTTGAGTGTTGCGGGGTGTATATGGGCATCTAGAGAAGTGCGCTGCATAATTGTACTGATATTTAATTTCTAATGTATGGTTACATGCATACTGAACGTCAGCAGGATGTCGTGCGTTGTAAAAATCAAAGTAAACACATATGACGTATGAAGATCATAATTCATGCGTTAATTTAAGAGTGCCGCAGTCACTTCACACAGCGTAAATCAAATTACATAATTTATTTAAATAAGTGGGGGGTGAGTCCAAAACGGAGCGGATACTGTGCGGCTAATGGCGCTTGCGCGGCCGCCTCCTTCACTGATTGGTTAAAAATGACATCACATAGAATAGCACTATTTTTAGCTCCGCGGACTGGCATTACCTCATCTTTTTCCTCACGCAGGTATAGGCATACAATAACAAACAATATTGCAAGCGCAGACGGACGGAGCGAGGGGAAGACGGCGGAGGGGAGGACTTCGCGCAAACATCTGTTTTAAATACTCTTTACTGGACTGTTAAATATTTTATTTTTCTTCTAGAAATCTAATTTTTCTTCATTTATTTTAAAAGCTACGTTTTTATTGAATCATTAAAATTTTAAAGCTGAACTATTAGCTGTTTTAATTTAAATCGAACTAATTGTGGCGTGGAGTGAAATCTTTGAGGTAAGTTTTGAAATTGTTTTTATTTATTTATTGTCTATTTTCTTAAATTGTGCATTTATTAGCAGTGCTATCGGCTCAAGCAATTACTATATGCCTATACGCATATTATTAACGTATTTAACGTTTTGCTTGTCGTGGTAAATTGCTCCTTGTGCGCCGAGTGCATGTTCTTAAGTTAAAGCTGCACGGCCGATTTTGAAATGGGTGTTGAATATGGTGGTTTGTCATAACGTCTGCTCACGTTTTATTTTGTTCATAGGAAAACGAGTCTCAGAATAAAGGGGAATATGGTTTTCTGCAGGGATCGAGAGAGCGAAAGCCCTCCTCTGTCTCTAATCTTACCATATCTCTACCTGGGCGCAGAAGCTGACGTTACACAGGTGAGTCCTCAATTTAAATAAAAAATCAAATTACAACTCGTGTCAAAAATGACTGTAATTAACAAATGTGCACATGGCCGTTTCCCTCCGGTGGTTCAGGACTGCCTGACATCTCAGGGCATCAGCTACGTGCTGAGCGTGAGTCGCTGCTGCCCGCAGCCCGCCTTCCTGCCCCAGAATCAGTATCTTCGCATCCCGATTGACGACTCGCTCAGAGACGAGCTTCTGCCCTGGATCCCAGAGGCTCTGCAATTCATTGGTTAGTATTCAGTGTCCTTTCGATAAAAACAACTTTGCCGACTCTCAGATAATACTTTTACTCAGAAACAGACGAATTACTTCGGTTTTTTGGTAGAGCATGTAGAAGATTATGATCTTTTTCAGTCAAGTTGTTTACAGTTTAATTGATTTGTTGACTGATTTTTACTTGCCACTGAAAATTGACATAAATAACACTGTACTGCATGTTGACACTAATAACTCTGTTACCTTTATGAGATCCCATTGAGATGCTTGAGCTGTAGTGAGTGTTGTTTTGAGGCAATGTGCATCTCTGTTTCTCCTGCAGATGGCGCAATGTCCCTTGGATGTTCGGTGCTGGTTCACTGTGCCGCTGGTGTGTCCCGCTCCCCAGCCCTGGCTGTGGCCTACGTCATGTATCGACTGGGCCTGGGGCTAGATGATGCGTACAGGTCAGTGTGCTCAGGGTAAACACCCCCCCCCCCCCCCCCCATCGACCACCCACTTCCCTGCTGCTATGAGCCTCAGTGCCTACGGTGCTTATTCCTAATTCTCCTTCCGTTTCATCCAGGTTTGTAAAGGAGCGCCGGCCCTCCATCTCCCCAAATTTCAACTTCCTGGGTCAGCTACAGTCCTTCCAAAGTACCCTGGTCCACAAGAACTGTGGAGCCAGCCAAAATGCTAAGCTCATTGTGCCTCTTGGTGAAAGCGCACTATCCACCAATGGAAACGCTGGACTCAGTCCCACTGTGTCTCTCCCAGCCAGTCAGGATGTATATATTAAGAACCTGATTGAAGGCGACATTTTCTCTGAAATTAAATCATATGCACGCTGTGAAGGTTCTCAGTACATGATGGGCAGTTTGACGCAGGGCATCGTGTTTTCTGATCATCCATCTAAAGGTGACAGTGGGCAGCTTCCTGTCGTGACTTCAAACCCAATGCAGAATCAGCAGAGGTCGCAGGAGCCAAGTGTGTCCATCACCGACCAACTCAGAACCCTGACTCTAACACCGCATGAGGTGGAAGACCCTTACGAAATGTGCAAACAACAAAGAAATGCGAATTATCAGCCAGAACGTCTGCCAAGGCCCGCACAGCTACAGGTCTCATCAGAATATGCATCCCTTTCAGAGAAGCGTAAAAGTCTGACGCTTTCCCTGTCCCCTTTGAGCATGAATTCACCGATTCTTCAAAGCACCAAACTGGAGACGGAAACTGAGAATAGCAGCCAGAGGCATCAGGCAAATATTTCCAAGACTGTGCAGAACATGGAAGCAGGTCCCTTCACCAACACAACTAAGCAAAACAGAAAGGCAGCTGTGAGTAAGACCCCTCCCAAAGTTCAGAAGAAGGTAGATGGGGGAAGAGGAAGCTGTGGTGCTCCGCACAGTGAGTGGATCGATGAGGTAAAGTCTATGCCAGCAAAACCAGGACTGAACACTGGGGAATTCAAAGCTACGACAGCAATTCAAAACCAGTGCGTTTCCACCGATCGACAGCAGATGTCGCCAGACTGCCACTGTTCTGCCGCCGTCGAGGCTGTTGAGGGTTTAGACGTGGACCAGATTCCCTTGTCGCCACTCGGCTTGACTCTGAGCAAGCTGCTGGGCTGGGGCGAGAGAATGCTGCTGGGCACTTTGCTTGGTCCTAGGGTGAAGGTGGGACAGCCTGCACTCCCTTACCGGTGTTAAGCATTACAAAGGGGCATGGGGGCCGTGCACGCAAAAAGACGAAAATTGTGAGATTCCCTTTGCTGGGGCTGAGCGTACCGCGCGTGCGTGTTCAACTGTTTGAATTATTACGGTCTATAGCCTGGACTGCATGCACTTCCACAACTGTATATTCCGCTATTCTTATGTCTCAGTGGTTATCTTTATATGTCAATGTCCCACACACTGCGGCAGTGTGTATACGTTACTCACAACGGCACACATGCTAATTCTAAAGGCGTAATTTCCCAACTATGTATATTTAAAATGCAGCTTGATGACGTGGATTAATACTTATTGACTTGTGATTATTTATTTATTTATTTATTTATGTTATTTATACTTCGAACATTTTGAGACTGGTATTTTTGTCACTATGGCTTGTAAGTAAAAAAATTAAAGATAAAATATTTTAGGCAGTTGCTTGTTGCTTTTTTTACTACGAAGCTCAGTGAATGGTGAGTGTGGTTTATGGCTGCATGGGTACCTTTTCACCAAAAACCCTCTGGCTAAGATGTAGCATTGCAGTGAAACAGTGGACAGGGGAAGGCGTCCTACGGTACGCCGTTTTGACATTAAATAAGTAGGCAGGATGGTAATTTTAGATATCTGCATTGTACCGATGCAGATATGCAAACAACCAGTAGAAATTGGCATTTGAGGCATCCGAAATTCACTTCTTTCTAGTAGGAATGACGTCACATTTCCCATTCTTCCCTATTGTGGTTTTCATTTGAGAGGGTTACAATCCCATTTTAGTTACCTCAAATGCGAATTCTAGATATCTGAAATTACATTCTTACTAGTAACACTTCTCATTTTAGGTGCCTGCAATTGATTTATTACTAGTCACTGTGTCAATTTTAGATACCCAAAATGCAAAACGGTTTAAGATATATGTAATGTAATTATAGATATCTAAAACTACATTAGTACTAGTAAGAACTCAATTTTAGATATCTCAAATGCCCAGATGTACTAGTAAGAATTCAATTTTGGATATATATAATTCCAATTATTACTAGTACAAATACAATTGCAGATACCTACAATGGATAGCTACTGAAATTGCAATACAGATGAATGGGGAATGTGACGTCATTCCTATTAGTAAGAACTGAATTTCGGATGTCTCAAATGCTAATTTGTACTGGTAAGAATTGAATTGGAGATATCTAAAATCATGACGAATTGTAATACAGATATCTAAAGTTACTATCCCGCCTACCCTTATTTTTATTATGATTAGTAAAAAAATACCATTCTTACTACGAAAAATAAAAGTATGGATATCTAAAATAGAATTACCGACAGGAATGGCATGCGTTTAAATGTTAAGACGGCTTACCATATGCGTCCACCTTTGTCACTTCCTGCAAAGTCGTCAGTCAGACACAGGAAGTCCAACGCACCGCCTTTCACAAACAACAAGCTCTGAAATGCACATGGCCACATCTTGTCTGTATGCAAAAATACGAGGTCTCTAGCGATGCTGTTTAACCGATTTAATTCACACATGACAGAGGTGTACAATACAATTTGGTACACAATGCATACACAAGAATTTCACTTGGGATCAATAAAGTTTGATCTACTATAAAAGTTTTTCTTCTTGAATAGCATTTCATTTAAAAAACAATTTCACGGCAAAAATCCATTTTGATAGCAAATTGAAGGCAACCTTGTTAGGTGACGATATATATTAACATTTCTTCCAGTAAAATACGGCTTCTGGCCGCGAATGCATACAGTTGCCAAACTCTGCCCCTGGAAGTCCCCCTCCCCTTCATCATACTAGGGGCGCCGAGGGAGAGCGCTGGCATCCCGCCGGGGCTGCATGTACCGGAGCGCCTGGGCGCGTCGCGTCGCTCCGCAATAGCGAAATAAAAACGCCTAATACTATGATCATGAGTCACATCCGCTGCGGGCGGGCGAGCTATTCCAGCAAACTAAAAAATACATCTGGAAGTTTCTTTACATTTTAAGACCGTGACCTATTCTCAGCAGTCATGCTGGTTATGTCTGTTATGTCTGCTCAGGGCCAGCAACTTTATAATATTTTATTCTTCATTAGATTCAGAGCCCAGAAAGCTACTGCTTTTCCTGCTCGCAAACCAAGCCGTCGCACACTTTATATTTAAAAAAACAGTTTTTAGTCGACGCACTTCGGGATTAATTCAGATTGAAGAGAAACGGGGGAAAATAGCACACAATTTGCCTGCCGCAGGCGGATTCTCTACATCGGATAAGAAGATTGTGATTTCTGACTGAAATGGGACAACCCCCGAAGATCCCAACCCAAATAAGGCAAAGTACAGCTGGTGTGAAGCGTATACATATTCAGTGTGCATTTGGGTAGCGCCCATCCATTTCTATACATATTAATGAGATTAAGCAGAAATCATTGACATGCTGAGCTTTTCAACACACCCCGGCAGTCAGAATTTGTCCGAAATTACGCTTCTGGGATCTTATGGCTTGCAACAGTGAAATTAAAAAAAAATATTGCTTGGAGTAGTAAATATCCTACGCTTTGAAGGACACTCCCAGGTCATACATACTCATGAGTCTTCGAGAAACTCTTGGAAGAGGAAAAAGGTCGCCTCTGGTTATAAAAAAAGAACTGAGCAGGAGAAGGGGGAAAATGTGAAGAAAACGTCGGGACATGAAACGGGTCTAGTTAGTTATATAGGCGTTAGTTAATCTGTGCGCTTTTATCAGCGTTTGGCAGCGGAGCTCCGCAGGAAAGCGGCTGGTTCTGATTAGTAGTAGTTAGAGTTACTTTCGAGTAGTGAGGCAGCAGAAGGCGGGTGCGGAAGGGAGCGACGGGGCGCTTTGCGGAACAACGCGGCTCCGGTCGCCGACTTGGGGGATTCAGGCTCCGCTCTTGGACCTTAAGAGCTTCCAATGCGAAACCCGAAACACCGACTGCGGACAAAGGAATCATACGGGGGCCCTGATTTTTTAAATCTTGTAATGCTCTTTTATATGCCTACAATGAGCGTGCTTTGTTTTACTCCGTTTTTAATGTAGGCCTATTTTTAATACACGGATATACAACTACGAAAAGTTGGGGTGTTTGGACTTTTCGCCGAAGTTTTAAAATCCGGGAAACTGATAAGACTGAAAACGGATTAAGGCGCAGCATTGCGGTCGGCCCTTTCCCTTCGTCTTATTCGGAGATTGTTTGATTATTTTGCGACTTTTCTCGTGCTGGAGGTCTGCTTATTAACCGCCGCTTTCTACTTCATTTGCAAAAGGATAGAGGATATTCGGGTGTAAATCAAAGTTCATAAAACTACCAACTAGGCAGTCATGTCGACCGAAGAAGAAAGGTTCAAACTTGTTGTGGTGGGTGGAGGAGGTGTGGGCAAAAGCGCTTTAACAATCCAGTTTATACAGGTGAGATCCGGAGCCGCATATCATATTTATTATAAACACACCCTGAAGCTGTCTGATCGTGTTAACAAATATTGCTTTATTGCTCATAGTGACTGGTCAGCCAAAATATGCCAAACTAATTGTTTTTACTGTGTCAGTGTTCCTGATGGTTGCTGTAAAATGTTCTCGACTGATCTGTGCAGGTTAAAGTAAAGTTTGATGCCAGTTACTGGTGCTTATATGTTTTTTTTTTTGCCCTGATTTTACGTCTTCCCTGTCAGTCTTACTTTGTGTCAGATTACGATCCCACCATCGAAGATTCCTACACGAAGATCTGTAACGTGGATGGAAAGCAGACCAGGCTAGACAGTAGGTGTCCCCCAGCACGGCTGCCTGGGCCCGTCGCTCGCTCTGTGCACCGTGTAGCTGCTCCATTCGGGCGCTGGCTGAGTCAGCCGGTGCGTGTGCGGACCTGAGTGCGCCTGTCCTAACGTGCGTGTGTGTGTGTGTGTGTGTGCGTGTGTGTGCGCGCGCTCCCGCGGCAGTCCTGGACACGGCGGGCCAGGAGGAATTCGGCGCCATGCGGGAGCAGTACATGCGCTCAGGGGAGGGCTTCCTGCTTGTGTTCGCCCTCAACGACAGAGGGAGGTGAGTCGGGATGCCGGAGCATGGCACAATCAGGCGCGGGGGGGGGGGGGGGGTGCCCAAAGGTTACTGTACCTGTTGACAGCGGGCTCTCCATGCCAGTTCCCTCTTCCCCGTTTCATCAGCATTGTTTCAGAAGCTGGGGGTGGGGGTCATACTTCCACCTGAAACTCGCCCCCACCTACTGCAGCTGCTAGGGCCCCCGCATTCTCACAGTGTGTCAGCCTTTCCACTCCAAAAAAGCAGCAGCTCGTGTCATCTGTCATGTATCAGCGTATGTCTATTCTTCTCCTCAGTTACAACGAGATCCACAAGTTCCACTTGCAGATCTTGAGGGTGAAGGACCGCGATGACTTCCCCATGGTCCTGGTCGGGAACAAAGCAGATTTGGAGTCCCAGAGAACGGTAAGATTGGCTCCTTGGTTTCGGGCCGATTGCAGGCTGGGTGGATGTCCGTGTGCAAATTCCAGGCTGTGAGATCTCTGCTGACATAAAGAGTTGGGCAGAAGTAGAATGGAGCCACCTAGGCCTACTGTCATGGCAGTGGCATCATGGTGCTAGTGGGTACACAGGGGTGACAGGAAATTGGATGTGTGTGTGTGTGTGTGAGAGAGGCCCACTTCCTGTGTGCAAGGCCCACTTCCTGTACGCATGCTGCACCATCACTGCAGCCACTGTACGATCGCCCGATTTCAGATTCCTAAGGAAGAAGCCCTGGGCTTTGCCAGAGAAAACGGGATCCATTACATGGAGTCCTCAGCCAAGAACCGGCTCAATGTGGATGAAGCCTTTCTTGAGGTTGTCCGAGCAATAAGGTGATTATGATGCAGTTCGTTCCTCCTTTTTGGGGGGGGGGGGGGTGACCTGTCCTGCTGCTTTAAGTGACAGATGCTCCACTGCCAACATAAAGACCAAGGTAGTTTATACTGGCAAAGGTATTATTCCAGGGAATAACTTTGACATGGAGTGTATGTGCTCCTGGTGGCACTTGACCACTTTGTGTGTCCGTGTTCATTTCGAAGCTCCCCGGCGTGACATAAGGGCCCAGCTTCCTGTTCTAGCGTGATAAAGCCGCTGCGGAGGCCTTGTCTTGCTGGCCCGTTGCATCAGGGTGGACATCATGCTCACCTCAGTGCCCCCCCTCCCCTTTCTCGCTCCCTCCAACAGAAAGTTCCAGGAAACTGAAAATCCACCCCTTCCCTCCCACAACCCAGACAAACAGCGACCTGCAGGTTGCCCCTGTACCCTTCTTTAACTGCCCTGTGCCCAGCTCCAGCCGCCTGGCAACGGTACCCTCTGCTAACCGCCACAGCCGTGCTGCCTTGGTGACTAAACCCCCCCCCCCGCACTCAGCACCTCATGAGGCTGTAAATGGGAGAAGATCTGAGGAATGGACAGAGGCTGTGTTCTAGTGAAGAAGATCTGGGTGGAGGGGGGGGGGGGGGCTGGATTTTGATACATTCCAATTTATTGCTGTTTTTTTTTTTTTTTTTTTAATCTTACGTATTTTATTAAGATGTTTTTGTGTTTATCCCAATCTGTATAAAGTTTAAAGTAAGTGAAGGGGGCTGGGGTTTCATGGGGGGGGCGGTCTGGTGCCTGGGGGCTGCCTGACCTCTGGACCAGGTTGAGAGTGGGAGGGGGGGGGGATGGTGAGTCCCAGTAACACTATGAAACTGGGCAGCACTACACAGGCGGGAGGTGCTCAGTGTCACCTGGACACGGGACGGCGTATCCCTCACACGGCTTAACGTGTGTCGTCAGCCAGGAGATGTGTGTCACACTAAAGCTGCATGTGTGCGCGCTCCGTCTGCTGGGTCCACGGCTGCGACAGCCCTGGTACGGTGACGTGGCCGCGTGTCATCGGCGGTGGCCCTCCCCAGACTAAGCAGTGTGCCAAACAGGGTCTCGTGTTCCATTAGGGTTTGCGAGCGTATACCTGTCTGTGGAAATGCATCGCTGTATGTCACTGGGCTGGGCGTAGCCACAAGCTGGTATATATTACATATTACGATTTTGTACCAAAAACAATGTGCCTGATTAAAATGGTCAGTAGTGCGATGTGTGTGGTGATTCATCTGGTCATTTATCCACATCTGCTCGACCTCATCTGTGACTGAAGGTCATCTGACATGTGACCGCTGCCAGCCATCCCAGGTGACTTGTGTGGTTTGGATTATGTGGTGCGCATGACGGTGTCACCCCCAGACCGTTGGATGCTGGCTTCCATTCCTCCTCTCTCTCAGAGGGGGGGGGGTTCCCCCATAACCCCCTGGGGGGGGGGGGTCCCATGACTGCGCACCAGTTTACGTTTAGTTTGCCGTCGCTGCAGAGAAGTCTGAGCCTGTAGAGCGGCACGCGGATCGAAGGAGCTCTCGGGTGGCCCACGGCCAAGAACGACATCTCCCCGTTTCTCGAGAACTTCCTACAAGAGCCTGAGTCATGTTTACACAAACTGATAAGAATGTCGCACCCAAGAGGATTTAACGGAAAGCAGGCCTCTGTAACGGGGGGGGGGGGGGGGGGGGGGGGGGGGGGTTGGGGGGGG
>JAODKL010000045.1:4322065-4337921 GCA_026780765.1 Petrocephalus schoutedeni | reverse complement strand
CCCCTGCATCCTCCATCTCCCCCTCCTCCTCCGCCACCCCTCCATTTCTCTCCCCCTCTTCGCTGTTTCCCATTCTTGAAGACTTGCTTGTGAAACGGGGAGAGATAAACAGACATTTAACAGAGGGGGAGAAAAAAAGGGATACGGGCACTGATAGCGCGTTCGGATCCAGAAAATATCCTCCTCCCCCTTTTCCCCCCATCGCTATCGCTCCCATCTCAATTCCTTGTTTTTTGCTTTTAATGGATAGAAATTATCCTGGTGCAGGATTCGGTGATTTGGGCGCAGGAGCGGGATGGAGTTACGAGAGGTCAGCGAAGGCGAGGTAAGCGTGCGTGCGGCGGACTTTCGTGCATTAATGCGCCTTCGCTAACAATGGCCATGCCCGCCGGTGCGATGCAAAAAAAAAAGGGGGAGAGAAAGCGCAGAAATGCCGCGGCTGCACGGCGCGGCTCGCCCAGGTGCGGCTTTGTTATCATCGGCGGCGGCGGGGGGATCTGGAAAATGCCAGGAATGCGACGGGGAGCTAATGCGTGCCGGGGAAGGTGGACCGGGGCGGAGGAGGGCGAAGGGGGGGATGGGTCGCTGGATGTGTACTTATCGCTTGATCAAACATGGGGGGAAAAGAGCGGCGCTGCTGCCTGCCGACCGTGCTGTCAGCGCGGCCCCGAGGATGTGCGCTGCGGGCTGACGGGAGTCTCTGCCCGCGGAGCCCGCTAGCCCAGTCCGCCGGGGACGGGCCGGCCTCCCTCCCTCCGCCACGGGCTGCCGCCTTCTCATTATTACCGGTCGCCGGGGAGAATGCGCGCTGACCGGGGAGGGTTATTTACGTGGCCTTGGTGCAACGCCGGTGCGGACTCTCGGTCAGGCACCTCGAACCAGGAGCAGCCGACAATCAGACGATACGCCCGGCCAGCTCCGCTGCTTTCCGGTGCTTTTTTGGGGGGGGGGCTTTCGGCACATCGTCCGGCGGTTCGGCCGCTTTAACTTAAAGCCCGAGCGGCGCTGCGGGCGGATGTCTAACGCGGGTTTGACACGTATGTGTGCGAGACGCGGCATGTGGAGCCGGGCTTGGGGTTAAGGGCGCGCGGCGCTGCGGCTAAGCGGCTAACCGGGCGGCCGGGCGGCTGCCAGCCACCGAGAAACACGGTCTGGGGGAGCTTTTATTTAGCGGTGTGGCACACGGCAGGGACGGGGAAGTAGGCGGCTGTCTGAGCCCGGAGCAGGGCCCCCGCCCAGGGGCGTGTGGCCCGCCGAGCCGCGGCCTACACCGCGGTCGTCACCGGCACCCGGACTCCCTGACAGCCGCAGGCGGCCGAGCGGGAGAGCGCGCGGGGGGCCGGGGAGCAGGGTCCGTGTCGGCTGGCGGGGAGACGGCGTCAAGGCCGCGGGTCACGGGGAAATGGGCGGGGGGGAGCCGCGGCGCTGCCCGGCTGACTCACCGGGCGCACGGCTTCGTGTGCGGCTCCCCTTCATGGTTTATAAGGCTGCACTTATCTGGCTGTCAAATCGGGGTTAGAATACTCCCCCGAAACATATAGGAAAATATCCTTTTATCCAGCCTTGCTGGGGTTCGCATCCATTCTGATCTGCTCACTGTCGTAAAAAGACTATAAATTGCCGCTGCTTCATCATCAGCTGCATGGTGTGTGCAGTGATTCTGCTGTGGGACTGAGAGAACTGGCAGAAATTGATGGTATAAATGCCAAAAGTGAAAGTATAAATGTTGCTTGTTCCCCCCCCCCCTCGCCAAAGTGGTATGGAAATAAAGAAATGAACATGCCGTGAAAGTGTCTTAATTGTTTTCAGCCCTTGTGAAGTCAACCAGAGCTGTCATTAACCGTCATATAGGAAAACTTTACGATGAGCTTTAGAATAGCTTCGCTCCGGGGACTCATTGACAGGGAGACAGACGCACACGTCCAGCTTCCCTGCGTGTCAGTGACAGGCGACAGCAGATTTTTTTTTTCACCTGTAATATCTGACCTGTTAAATGGCTGATTAAATAATTTAAGTTGGGCTTTGTGTTTGCTGCAAGACTGATTGTTTTAGGGGCAATCGGAATGCTTGGTCAGAACGATGCAAAAAAATGCAGTTTATATTAAATTACAACTGAATCTACACTAAAGATTTATGCCCTTAAGGTTCTGGAGCGGCTGTGTGTTACGGTTTCAATTTATTTAACCCTTTTTTATTTTTTTAAATAACCATTTAAATCCACAGATATGTTTCTCCAAAATACAATGTATATCTGTTGTGGGATTCTGTGTTTGTGCTTACAGTCAGCAGTCATTGCTAAAATGGTGCTTTTCATTACACTTTACATAAAATGGGACGGTTTCCAAAATTCAGGGTGGGGTTCAATAAATTGGACTAAAATGGAAGTTATGTTCTTATTTTATTGCAAACATTTTCCTGTGCTTCACATAGGGAGTACAGTAGATCAGTATTATTCGGCAGTGAAGTGAAAATGGCCACTTCATTAATTAAACTCATGCCACACAGATTGCTGTTATATAGAGTGTCTCCTTCTCAAGACGAGAAGGCCCATGTTACAGCAGATTGCAATCAGAATTGGTCAGAAAAGTTATAAAATACTTTTAACTTCTGAATGTATGTATTGGACTTGGACTGTGAACACAGCTGTTCTTTTCGGACAGGGATTTAAAATTCATTTCAGAGCGCTTTGCCGTTTGGAAATACTCGGTGTTATGTAGTGACGCAGATCATTGCTGCACACGCTGGCCCAACCTTATCAGTAATCCTTGCTTTTTTCCTTTGCCTGGTTGACTGATTACTGGTGCTGCTGCAGACAGGTACGTGGTACAGCTGCTGCTGTTCTGGGAGATTAGCTGATTCAGTTAGTTTGATGGGATTTCTACTTTCTCGGCCACTAACCGCAGCGGGACGTGGGCTTTGTGAGCTACTCATGCTTAGGTGCCACGTCTCTGCCCTGACCTGCTCTTTAGCTGTGTGGTCGAGGCCCTTTCCCCATACGCACTCAATGAGTCTGATGGATACGCTGTCTGCTGTTTATATCGTATGTCCATTGTGTCTCACCTACTGTCTTCTGCCCCTCTCCTCCTTCTCTCCTTCCTTCGCTTCCTCTCCTCTTTCCTCTAATCTCTTCCTCACCCTCTCCTCCTTCTCCTCCCTTCTTTACCTCTCCCTCTTTTCTCCTCCCTTCTCTTCCTCTCCTTCTCTTTTCTCCAATCTTTCTCTTTCCTCTCCCTCTCCTCCTTCTCTTCTCCTTTTTCCCCCCTCTCCCTCTTCTCTTTCCTCCTACCTCTTCCTCTTTCCTCTCCCTCTCCTCATTCTCTTCTCCCCTTTCTCCTCCCTTCTCTCCCTCTCCTCATTCTCTTCTCCCTTTTTTCCTCTCCCTCTCCTTTCTTCCATCTCTTCCTCTCCCTCTCCTCTCTTTTCTCCAATCTTCTCTCCCTCTCCTCCTTCTCTTCTACCTTTTTACTCTCTCTCCTTTCCTCCCATCTCTTCCTCTTTCCTCTCCCTCTCCTCCTTCTCTTCTCCCTTCTCTCCCTCTTCTCCTTCTCTCCTCCCTTCTCTTCCTCTCCCTCTCCTCTCTTTCCTCCCCTCTCTTTCCTCTCCCTCTCCTCCTTCTCTTCTCCCTTTTCTTCCTCTCCCTTTCCACTCTCTCCTGCCTTCTCTTCCTCTCCCTCTTCTCTCCCCCATTAAAGCAGTCCCCCTGGTCTGTCCGGTAATGTGCAGTAACCCCTGCATGTGGCACAGTCTCCTGTGTTAAACCGAATCTGTGATGCCGCATAGAACATTAAACACGGGACCCGCATCATAACTTGTGGTTTTAACATTATGTAATCATACATGAGCGAAAATGAGTTCTTTGTTTTATGAAAGATGTCACCCTCTGTCTCCTGGTTGGAACAGAGGCCTTTATGCACTTTTCAGATCAGGTCGGTATTTTTCTGATGCCGGTGTTGTGCTCAACGAGTATTCCTGTTTGTCCCCCGTCATTTGACTTGCTCAGCTTTCTGAGCCCAGATTAGGACTGTAATCTCCACTTTCCCATGTGTCTGTGTTGCTGCCAAAGGTAAGACACTATAAACCACCCTGAAATGCTCCCTTGGAGTTGTAGGAAACAACAGTTCACCCAGGATTTTCATGAAAGGAAGCAGAACACTAAATGGTTTGCTGTAAAGAAATTATGATTTCAGTAGTTATATGTTCTTTAGTGTGACACGCACCACAGTAGGCAAAAACACTATGAAATCCTGTGAGATTGAGAGATTTTGCACTTACTGCATACTTTTGGGAAGCAGAATTCTGCTTGCATCATTTCTGAAACATCCTGCATGGTTGAGAAAGGACATGGATCATCAGACACTGGAAAAACAGTCCCATCTTGAGCTCCACGAGAAAATGTATTCTTGAAGTAAGTTTCTCAATCATTGGGGTTTATACCCAAGGCCGACGGGTGCTGTTGGCCCCCTGGTGACTTGCTCCTCTGTCCCATTTCCCCGATACTTATTGACGACCGGCCCCAATGCCCTTCTGACCTCTGATGACCTGCTTCTCCGTCTCTCTGCCCCCTTGTTCCTCCACGCCAGACGACCCATTACCCCTCTGCCACCTCACCCCTCTGCCCCCTCATCCCCGTGTACCTGGCCATCTTCCTTATTACCCCTCTGCCCCATGGCAGTGTGCCCCCACTTGCCCCTCTGCCCCGCAGCGACCTGTCCTCACTTGCCCTCTCGCCCCTCCACACCTGCCCCTTCACCCCCTGGCGACTTGCCCCCCTGCCCCAGTGACCTGCCCCCACCACTTCGGCCCATATGCCTTCACCAGCTGCATGGGCCTCCATGCCACCAAAGGCCCCGGAGGTCGGTCACGCTGTGGCCCGTCTCTGTGGAGGCACTGTCATCCATCCATGCTGCTGTTTTTATTGGAATTGATAAACAGGGACTACAGCTGCTCAGATCGCCCACAAAATCTATTCCTGTTTATTGATCATGTGATCTTATTTCCTCCATCATGTAGAGCAGATGTATCTTATAGCTGCTTGTCCCGGGCAGGCTTATAGTATAAATGGGGAGAGTCTGTTCCTTCCAAGTTAAGCGAATTGAGGGACTTGTTTTCCTTCTGGTGGTAGGCTGTGCACTCTGAAGCCCTGTTTGCAGGTCAGATGCTCCGGTGCAGAGTTAAGCCGTGCATTTTGTGGTGGGGGCTGCGCTGGATGCTGCGTCACTCTTCGGCTCGTCGTGACTCCCTGCATGCTTTCTGGCAAAATAAACACGCCGCTGTACCTTTTCGTTTGAGTTTACAAAAGCTGATCCTCTGCTGCTGGAATGAGCACCCCTTTGGGGGTGGGAGGCACTGTGAGGAATTAGACCCGTGATCAAAAGGACATCGGTGGGGGTGGTGGGGGGGGGGAACCGTTGTCTCTTGTGGCCTTAAGTGAAGTGCTTAACATAAATACCGTCAGTAAATATCTAGCATTTACAGTGTGTATTTATAAACATGCAAATCGCCATTACGGGAGAGCTGAGCTAATAACTTATGCAGATGAGGGTCACTGATTGCTGTAGACGTGAATGAGAATGGGGTGTAAAGATGGCCTTTTGATAGGTAAAGCGGTGTGCGTTTTCAGCACGGTGCTTATGCTCCTGAAGCAGGCCTGCCCATTAGCACATTAACAGGTTCATTGTTAGTGAAGTCAGTGCATCTCATTATTAGGAGTAAATGACAATGGCACCGTTCTTCTGTCTTTTTTTTTTTTTCTTTAAGGTGCCTCGCGTGTATATGTTTTTGTGCCAGTGGGGTTGATGAAATAACGGGAAACAGGACTCGCATTTTGAAATAAATAAACTGCAGTGGCAAACGTAGCTACAAAGGTCACTCATTAGGCCTCATGCCAGTCAGCAGAATGCGTGTCAGCTATAAAAGCGGTCTGACATTCAGCACTCTGATATGCGAGTTCATTTTTTAATCGACGCGAGGCGACTAGCAGAGCTGCCGTCTCAAAGATCACGACGGCATCTGGGACAAACTGCACGAGGACAGGCGAAGGGCGGCCGCTTCTGAGAGCTCACCGACAGGGACAGGCGGACGCCTAACTGGACAGCCCCTCGAAATCCGCCAAAGTACAGCCTCAAAAATGTGCACAGACCCGAGTCAGCACCTCTGTGATCCAGCCGCAGCAGACAGTGTATGTCATGGGCTTCACAGAGCTGGGATTTATGGTAGGCAGTCTTGGGGTAACCAAGATAAAAGCACAAAAATGCATTTTATATTTTGGAGAAAAGATGCCTTCATCCCCGATGTGGGAGATCCGTAATGCCATCGCCGGGGAGACATTGGGTCCAGAAACTGTTCTGCATGGTCGTATAAGGACCAAAGATCCTGAGACCGGTTTACTGGAGTAGGAACGGGTCTACGGAGCAAACGCTGTTCCCTCACGATGTTCCCGTATTCCAAGATGATAATGTCCCCATTCACATTGATAAAAAAATTTCAAGAGTGGTTTCGTGAACACCAGGAAGAAATCCAACATCATCAAAACTTTTGGGGTTCTGAAGTTCTGGAGACCGGAAAGAGAAGAACAGACCTCTGAAAGAACAGAAGCCTTCTTGGATGACCTAATGCCCCCCACCACACAGAGCAGGACTCGTATGACATAGAAGGCACACGGTGGTCCAGCTCTCTGGCACGCCTTTGATATGTTCATACATACATACATTCATGTACATTCTTAGGACATACATACACTCAGATGTGAAAGAATTCAGTTTTGTCATAGTTTTATATCTGAGCCTCTGGGTGTTCTTACAGCGCCTTTGCTTTATAGGAAACACCTCTCACATTGCTGGTATCGGTTCTGACTCACTGTCTCTGTCACCCTCTGTCTCCATCCCAGCCTGGTGTACGGGAGTACCAGGTCATCCCACCCAGATTCCGAGCTTCTCCATCGCCAGGCCTATGCCACGCCCCACCCCCTGCAGGGCTATGCAACCAATCACCACCCAGCCAGCTCTGGGCAGGGCGGGGCTTGGGGCCCAGCAGGGCGTGGTTTAGGTAAGGAAATCCAAGCCTCCATATATAGTGTCTATGATACTCTCTGACCCTGTTTGGGCGGTACGCATCCCTGCGGTGTAGCTGCAGATGTTCCTGTCTGATCGGCCACTCTGCCATATCGCCGCAGGGCTGTCAGGGCTGTTCGACCCCAGCCTGCATCACGCCAGCCCCTCGGGCCCAGACGCTTCCGTCATGAACCTGATCTCCGCCCTGGAGTCCCGGGCCCCGCAGCCGCCCCCCTCCGCCTCCTCCCTCCTCTCCCAGTTCCGCACGCCGTCCTGGCAGACAGGTCAGTGTGCCTGCGTGCTCGTCTCGGTGCTGTTTGTCTGTCTCTCTCTTCACTGTCGGTTACTGCTCACCCTGGCCCTTCTTCCCCCCCCCCTCCCCCACCCGCAGCCATGCACACCCCTGCTCCCGCTGAGCTCTTCATCTCCGGCGCCCTCCCGGGCTCCGGCGGCTTCGCCTCGTCCTCCGCGCTCTCGGCCTATCAGCACCCAGCCTCCTTCTCGGGACGCTCCTTCCCCGGGGTCGCGCCCTCGCTCTCCCTCCAAGACACGCCCACCTTCAGCCCCACGTCCAATGGCTTGCTGTCGCCCCACGATCCTCTGCTGCACATCAAGACGCCGTCCCAATCTGGCCTTGGGTTCGATCGCCTGTTGTCCTCACAGGGTGCAGCCTACAGAGGTGGGGGGCAGGACCCTACTGTGCCGCCCCCCACCCAAACCTCTGCCCCCTCTGGCCGTCACCTGCCACCACCCCAGTTCAACCTGCTCTCCTCTCAGCTCCCAGACCAGTCCTCCCAGCTCTACAACACCTCTGTCTTCTCATCGGCCCCTGGCCCCCCCCAGCCATCCCCCCAGGAGCGGGCCCTGCCCCGGCAGGACAGTGTGATCAAGCACTACCAGCGCCCTCCCCCATCGCAGTCCCAGCTGCCCCCGTCCGCGGCGGCCCACCCGCTGCAGCACTACCTCAGCTGCGGTGCCTCGGGCTACCAGCAGCTGGCCCCTCACCGCCCTGGGGGGGGCCTGTCCTGCAGCCCTCTAGGGGAGCAGAGCCCTTCCTCGGACCCCAAGCCCTCGCCCCGGCAGGACCAAGGCTACCGGCCCATCATTCAGCCGCCCTACAGCTCTTCCTCCTCCTCTTCTTCCTCCTCAGCCGGCGGTGTGGCAAAAGGCACCAAGAGCTCCTCCAGCAGTGGCTATTCCTCCTCCGGCTCAGGCTCCTCCTCCCGCACTCCCCACACGCCTCCCTCTGCCTCCTCAGCATCCTCCTCATCATCGTCATCATCTTCCTCTGGCTCAAACCCCGCCTCTGGCCCTGTCTCTGCCCCCTCCAGACAGCAGGCCCCGCCTCCACCAGCCCCGCCCCCACCACAGGTCTCCGCCTCTGCGCCCCCCCAGGCCCCGTCCAAGGCCTGCCTGTCGGGCTACGGGTCTCCGGTGCCGTCTCTCAAGGCGTCTCCGGCGGCACTATCTGGCCAGACGCCCCCGCAACCTCAGGCGTACTCCCCCAGCCAGCCCCCCGGGCCGCACCTCGCCCCCCAGCCCTATGGGGGGTTCAGCTCCCCACAGGCCCAGGACCTCAGTTCTGCAGGGGGAGGTGGCTCTGGCAAAGGGTACGGCTCTGCTGCGGGAACAGTGGGCCGCTCATTCTCCGCGGAGGCTGTGTACGGTCCCGACACTGGCTACGGCAGCCTCCCGGCCGCGCTGGGGGGGGCGGGCAGCCCGTCTCTCGGATATGGCGGCCCGGGCCATTCCCCGGCCATCATGGGGTCGGGAGGGGGCTCGGCGGGTGGGAACACAGGGTCGGCGGGAAGCGGGGGCTCTGTTGGCGGGGGGAGTGGTGTGGGGAGTGCAGGGGGCGGATCCTATCACCTACCGGATTCCAGTCCCTCTCCCTCAGGTGGTTCTGGGATGGCCCGCCCTGGCATGCACTCCCCTGCCCCTCTCCGCCCGGCCCAGTCCCCCGGCGGTGCCGGCAGCAATAAGTACCTGTCCTCCGTCCTATCGCCGGCCTTCCTCTCCTCCCCGCAGGCGTACCCTGACTCCCGAGGGCCCCCGCCTCCGTCATACCACCCTGCCCCTGCCAAGACCAAGGCTGATGGGGACCTTCTGGGGCCAGAGCGGCCCCCGGACGACGACGACGAAGACGACGACGACTTCCTGATCCAGCACCTACTGCAGGCACAGAGTCCCACGCCTCACCCAGCACAAGCCACGCCCCCATCTCAAGCCCCGCCCCCACTGCCAGGCTCACAGAGCCAAGACAGCAGCAAAGGACTGGCATACAAACTGAGCAAGAGCTCAGAAGAGCGGTATCACCCTCAGAGTGTGATACGTACCAATAGCGCCACTTCTGGTGCGGGGGGGTCAGCGGGGGGGAATGGCGGGCTCGATGGCCAGTTGGAGATGTCCATGAAGAAGCAGCAGCAGACTAAGAGCGACAGAGGTGGGGTTGGCATGGGCAACAGGGGAAGGGTTGGCGATCAGGCACACCCCCAAAGTCACCCCCCCACGCACCCCCAGGCTCTCCCCACCCCACCCCACCACCACCATCCCCATGACTCCCTGGGCTCTGTGGTGCACTTTGGGAGGGGGGACCCCTATTCTCCGCACACCCATGGCCATCATGCCTCACACAGCCAGCGGCCACACCCCCACTCACACCCCCACCTGGAACAGAAGAAGCCACATGACCCCCCTGAGCTGCCGTATCTGAGCAAGACGTCAGACATGCAGCCGTCACACCAAGCACCTCCCCAGCATCAGGGCCAACATCAGGCTCCGCCCCAGCATCAGGGCCAGCACCAGGCCCAGCACCAGCCCCCGGGATCCCTGCAGCTCATGGATTCCCCTCCAGATGTCCCCCAGCAGCCGGCCTCCACTCACTTGTTGCATTCGGTACTGTCCCACACGGCCCGCGGCAAAGTGGATGGCCCACACCACTCCATGATGGGCGGAGCTCCAACAGGGGGCACCACAGAGCCCCAGATGCAGCTCCAGTCACAGGCTCTGGAGACGCACTATAGTCGGGGGGGCCCGCGGGACCGGAATCCGTCCAGCCAGAACTCGGTGTCCCCCTTGGACATGCTAGAGCGCTCTCTATCTCAGACATCGAGCAGAGAATCGGGGGGCGTGGCGGAGAGGGCGGGAGAGGGCGCAGGAGGGGAGCGGCAGCAGCAGCACCGGGGGGGCAGCCACCACCAAGGCCACGCCCCCCCCCACTCCGAGCTGCATGACTTCCTCTCCGAGCCCGACATGGGCTTGGCCCCACCGCCTCACCTACACCATCTGCCCCCACACCACCCGCACGCTCATCCCCATCACCAGCAGCACCCCCAGCCCCATAACCCCCATGCTCACTCCCACCCCCACCGCATACCCCCCAACTCTGCCCCCCCAGCGCAGCGAGACCAGGACTCCCAGCTGGACCAGCTCAAAGAGCACCAGTTTGACACCGGTAGCCCAGCTGGAAAGGCTGGGCAGAGCCAGCAGCGCTTCGTGGCCCTCTCCTCCATCTGCTTCCCGGACTCGCTGCTGCCGGACGAGGAGCGCTCCTTCTTCCCCAGCATGGAGGACATGTTCTGCCCAGAGGACTATAAGGGGGGCTGCAGCAGAGGGGCGCCCCCAGGGCAGCCGGGGCAGGAGGGCATTTCAGACGGACGCAGCATGCAGGAAGGCATGGAGGGGGTGAAGCCAGGGGAGGCCGGCGGAGCTGGCGGCTATGCCATGATGCCGCACCACGGCGACCAAGGATACGGCCCGTACTGCCCCGGGCTGCCGGAACCCGAGGCCGGCACCGTGCACCTGGACCTCGACTCGCTGAAGGCTCATGAGCTGCCCTCCACCGTTAACACTGAGCAGCTGGGCCTGATCCAGTCCCAGCCGGCTGGCCTGTCCCTGTCCGGACCAGGTGACGGCAATGGGACGAAGATGCTGGGCGGCGCGGGTGCAGAACGGGCCGCGGGGGGCAGCGGCGGGCTCACCTCGCCTATCTTCTGCTCGTCGCGGCCCAAGAAGCTGTTGAAGACCAGCTCGTTCCAGCTGCTGAAGCAGAGGCGCGACCCCAGCTTGCTGCCCAAGAAGCACTACGCTCAGGAGTACGAGTTCGAGGACGATGAGAGCAAGGCTGACGTGCCTGCTGACATCCGCCTCAACAGCCGCCGTTTGCCGGGGCGCTTGCCCGACCTCCTGCCAGACCTGGTGTCCAGTTGCAGGAAGTCTGGCACCGGCGCCGCCCTAGTGGCCGATATGGACTTCTGCCATCCATCCGGATACCCATCCCTGGGGCCCCCTCCCCAACTTGTACCCCAAGATGGACCCAAGAAAAGGGGCAGAAAGCCCACCAAGCCGAAGCGCGAGGGCCCCCCAAGGCCCCGAGGCAGACCCCGCATCCGGCCCCTCCCAGAGCCCCCCCACTGCCGGGGTATGATGGGGCTGGGCGCAGGGGCGGGGGGAGAGAGTCGGCGGGGCAGGGGGAGGGGCAGGGGGCGGGGCAGGAAAGACGAGACGGCAGCCATGATGGACATGCATGGCGTGGCTGAGGCGAGTGCAGGCAACAGCCAACATTATCAACCGCATCAGCATCAACAACAGCAGCATCAGCACCAAGCAGCGATGCAGCAGGAGCCCATCAGACCCATCAAGGTATGAGGCCGGAGGGAATCACTCTGATTGGTTAGTTTTTAACATTGAGCCATATTAGGCTGCATGGTGGCCCAGGGGGTAACTGCGTGTGAGCGGTTTGCATGGCCCCCATGTTTCTAACATAGCGTCTCTTATCAGCCAGGCCCCTCTGTGACTAAGCAGGATAAGCGTGTGGAAGATGGTTGCATGTCAATGATGATACATTTTGTTTGTACGTAGCCGTTTTCTGTTCTCTCACTTTAAATCTTTATCGCCCAGATCAAACTGCCCATCCCTTCCATGCTTCCCTCCGACTCCCTCTTAAGGACCGATTCTCTGTCCAGCAATGACCCGGTTCTGTCGGACGGTTCTGTCGGATCTGCTCCATCCCTGGGCTTGAGCCCTGGGCCCACTACTGGTCTGGACCTGAACAGAACCCAAGAGAAAATGAAGTCCAAATCCCAAGAGGTGAGGGATACTGGGAATCAAATAAAATGATTGCATCGTTACACGCTGCCTGATATTTTCACAAAGTACCGCCGCGGCCGTACACACAGACGCTGTGCCTTTAGAGTGAATATGCAGGCTCGATGGAAGACCCCTGTCGTAAGTATGACGCGGCACTAATGCTGACAGCGTTTGCTGTCCTCAGATTGTCTGGGATGGAGATATGGATGACGAGCTCCCCTCTGAGGCCTGGGCAGCCATGCACAAGATGTCCAGCATGGTGAGCAGCGCCCCCTGCAGACACAGTTGAGTCGAGTCGCCAGTTCTGCTTGACCCTCATTCTCCTTTCCTTCCAGGTGGAGGAGAAACCACAAGAGATGAAGTCTGGATTCATGGCCTCCTTCCTGGACTTCCTCAAATCCGGCAAGAGGCCCTTAGACCCTGGGGCTCTGTCCGAGACCGGAGCATCTGTAGGGGGCGCCGACTCCTCCCCGAGCAAGGGTGGCATCCGCCCGCTGTCCCCCGCGGCGGTGCCACAGCCCGTGCCCCCGTTTGGCGAGGGCGAGAGTGAGGGGGGGCTGTCTCTGGGTGGCTGCCCGAGCCCCTGCAAACGACTGGACGAGGAGCTGAAGCGGAACCTGGAGACGCTGCCCTCCTTCTCCTCCGACGAGGAGGATTCTGTCAGCAAGAACCAAGACCTGCAGAAGAGCATCTCCTCCGCCATCTCCGCCCTCTACGACACCCTGCAGGCCCCGGCCCCGGCGCTGGTCCTTCCCATTCCGCCTTCCCCGAGTACTCCTCCGGCACAGGCCCCGCCCACTCTCAGCCCGCAGCCACCGCCGCAGAGCGGCACCCAGCCCCTGGAACCCGCGCAGCTGGAGCGGGAAGACGAGGGGGAGGTGGTGGGGAAAGACGAGGAGGAAGACGAGCTGGAAGACAGCGGGCCGGTCCAGGAGGAGGAGAGGGAATCGGCAGCCAAGCTGACGGACGAACATGAGGAAGACGGTGTGTTCGTGCAGGAAGTCCTCCTTTCCTTTGACCTGAATTGTCAACAAGAAAAAGTGAAATGTGGGTTTTTAGGACAAATGGCACTAGATAATAGAAAAATTGTCATTCTTCTTTCTATCTCGACTAGATCTCCCATCTGCACCTCCCGCAGCACCAGCTCCTGCCCTTGCCCCTGCCTCCCCTCCATCCCTGTCCCCATCTCGCCCATCATCCTCCTCCTCTTCCTCTCCCTCTCCATCTCCGCTTCCTCCACCTCCCCTCTCTCTCCCGTCCCCCCTCCCCCGGCCTTGGAAGTCACGCTGTGCCGCACAGCCCCCTGGGATGTCCCTGGAATGCAGGAGTCACGTCAAGGCCGCTCCTCCCAGCGTGAGCAAAGAGGCAGGCGACAGGATGTCGTCTCGGAGCCACCAGAAGAACCTCCTCAAGGCCCCCCGCCCTGCTTGCCTAGCTTCCTCCTGGCCCAGGACAGTCAGGGCGGAGGAAATTCTTGCAGTGAGACGCTAATCAGCATGAAGCTGGTGTGCGTCTCCTTATTCTCATCTTATTACGCTCTTTAAATGGCTTTGCACAGTAGCTGAGTGACGGAGTTATTCTTGGCGGTTCAGCTACTATGTACATTTAAAATGAAAACAGAACTTGTTACTTTAGACAAGACCGGTTGTCATTATTCAATGTGTGTATTTTATTGCTAATATTATTATTGTTATTGTTATAATGTTTATCATTAATGGTGTTACAATGGTTTAGTTCAATTTCTTAGATTTTTCTGTCAAGGGCACATTTTATCAGCATCACCGGCGACACAATAAGCTCATTCATGCACAGCGACACTTCTGTTTACATGATTATGGTGTGATTATGATTATGTTCTGTGTCGTCCACTCTGTTTAATGTCTCCATTTCCTACTGTTTGTTTGCCCCCTAACATCTGGAAAATGCTGCATTGAACACAGGAGTATAATTAGAGCTGGAATTATTGCAATGTCACATAACCTGATTTTTACGTTTTTTTTTTTTTTTTTTTTTTACTCCAAAAAACCCCCCCCCAACACGCACACAGTGACATCCCCTCCTTAAGAGTGATGTTTTCTCTGGTTAAATCGAGCAGAAGGGGCCCCTCTGAATGCAGAACCACCCCCGTGTTTGAGCGCCATTTTCATCCCGCAAGACACTGATTAGAAACTGTCCAGCGCTCGTTAAAGACCAGAAGAAAAACAAACGAAGCTGTACAATTCACCAAAAAAGCAGTGAAACCTTTTCTTTTCTTTCTCTCTTTCTAGTAATAAATATATGGCAACAATCTGAGTAGAATTTAAGCCTCCAACCAGCCGGCCTGTGTATGTGTATAAATGTGTGTAAATGTTTTTTTGTGTTCAGTTGACCACTGCCAAGCTGATTGGCTGTGAGTAGCTGCTGTTCTGCTCCTACGTCACCGCAGAGGGAGGTGAGCTTAGCCAGTAGCTCCTGCTGTATGTACGTAGGCCCAGACACCTACAGAAAGTTCCATCTTCAGCTACAGTGTGTTCTGGGGGTTGGCTGTGCCTTTTCTGTTCAGGGGTCCGCGTTTCCTCTCTGCTGTATGTGCTCTTTCGCTGGACCATCTGTTAAACAGGCCAGCTCCCCCACTTCCGGGAGTCTGGGAATTGGCTGGTTCCTTGAAGTAGTCAAGTGCTCACCAGTGACATGCAGAGCAGTCCCACTGAACCCAGTATCTGTAGCATGGATGGGAAGGAGCTGCTGCACAGAGTATCACTATCTCTGTTTCACTTTGGACACTGTAGTGCAGTGTTTCCCCACCTGGTCCTCTGGCACCCCCACACAGTCCACGTTTTTGTTCCTACCGGGAGCTGAGAGGGAGCAAAAATGTGGACCGGCTAGGGGTCCCCAAGGACCGGATTGTGAAATACTGCTGTGTTCTTACTGGACTGGTTATCCATCTGTAATTTGCATCTTTAAGTATTATATATATTCAGTCTCTACAGATGTGTGGTTTGCATCATCCCTCTTCTTCTTGGAGTCCGCAGTCGTGTGACTTTGGTTGGGATGTATGCACAACGCTCCTTAAGGTTCCATATGCGGTGCAGAAGGGCAATCGTATGTGAGAAAACAGCCTCCATGTTCCGTTAGCGTGTCAGGAGGCCCACAGCCCACACCGCAAGCCCACAAAATCACAGCCACGAAAGTGTGCTTTTCGCTGTCAAGACCCAGGGATTCACTTCTAATAATCTCGAGTCACGTCCATCTTAGGTTCTTTTCTATTTATTTATTTATTGTTATTTTGCTTTTTTTTGCCATGTATCTGCAAAATTAGGGTTTGATGTCGAATGGCGCGTCCTGCACACTTTGGGTGTGACTCGAGGCTGTTGTTCCCTCCCGTCCTGAGACGGCGGCATGCGGGTGTCGGCTTTCCTGCTCCCAGACGGCTCTGTCATTGGAAATGCCCCCTGCTGCAGTCTTCATTATCAGTCTGGACCGTTGCGAAATCTGCGTTTCCTTGTCACCTGTGTGGTGCGTCTTGCGCCTCAGCCTCACTTCTCCAGCAGTCACCCTGTGTAGTTTCAGGGGCGTGGTACCGCGTGCCGCTACTGGAACATGGGAAAGAATGAGCCTGTTGCTGTATCTGCTGCCCTTGTGTCGTCATGCTAAGAGGCGAAGAACAGCTTTGATTCGGCGATTAGGAGGGCCGTCATCTGGACGAACTGCTGTGCCCCCCCCCCCCCCCCCCCCCCCCC
>JAODKL010000045.1:4290292-4321965 GCA_026780765.1 Petrocephalus schoutedeni | reverse complement strand
CTCCCCCACCCACACTGCCCCCCTCTGCGACTCCGCCCCGGTCTGCCTCGCCACCCCCCGCGCCTGAGCCAGCCTCACCTCCGACCCCAGAGGACCCCCCCGTGCCCCAGATCACTTCACTACACCTGGCAAAGAAGCAGGCGGGCGCAGCCATAGCTGGAGAGACGGAGGGCGAGGACAGCGAGAGCGGTGGCGAGGGCATATTCCGCGAGAGAGACGAGTTTGTGGTCCGAACTGAAGACATCAGTGCCCTCAAGGTCTGTGCTGTTTGCTCTGTGTGTCCTCTGTGTTTCCTACGTGCTTCACGTATGTGTCCTCTATGCATCCTCTTTGCTTCCTGTGTGTGTCCTCTGTGCATCCTTTGTGCTTCCCATGTGCTCCTGTGCACTTCCTGTTTGCTCCCTGTGCACTTCCTGTTTGCTCCCTGTGCACTTCCTGTTTGCTCCCTGTGCACTCCCTGTGCACTTCCCTTGTGCTTCCAGTGTAGTTCCCATGTGTGTCCAGGGCTTCCTGCCTGTGCAGTTCCTATGTGCTTCCTATGCATGTTCCTGCCACACCCAGGGCTGTGTGTCTATCCCCATGGGGTGTAACTTCTACCTACCCCCTCAGCTCGCGCTGCAGACGGGACGGGAGCCCCCACCAATCTGGAGGGTGCAGAAAGCCCTACTGCAGAAGTTCACGCCCGAGATCAAAGACGGACAGCGTCAGTTCTGCGCCACCAGCAATGTGAGTAGCTCTACTTTTCCCTGGGAGGCTAGAAGAGGGGTGCTGGCTCATGCACACACACCCCCCACACTGGGTCATTGGTTATTTTGACCACGGTCACCCCCTGTGGACACGCTGCAGTATTTCTCTTGCGCCCCTTTCTCCACCAGTATCTTGGGTACTTCGGGGACGCGAAAACTCGCTATCAGAGGCTCTACGTGAAGTTCCTGGAAAACGTCAACAAGAAGGACTATGTGAGAGTGTGCTCCTGCAAGCCCTGGCACAGACCCACGTTGGCGCTCAGGTAGGCGTGCCCGGGACGAATTCCATGGCCTGTTTTAGTCAGGGCTCAGAGCCTCAGTCCTCGTCCTACCTACAGAACACATGCTGCTCCCCCCAGGATTAAAATCAGGTAACACTGTCCATGTGGCCTATGTGCCTCGCTTCCACCAACAGATGCCAGTCCCTCCCCAAGACAGCTGCTCCGGCCCGGAGCCAAACCCCACCCCGTGTGGAGAGAGAGGAAAAGGAGAAAGAGAAACAGTGGGAGAAAGAGAAAGAGAGGGAAAAGGAGAAAGAGAAACAGCGGGAGAAAGAGAGGGAAAAGGAGAAACAACGGGAGAAGGAGAAAGAGAAACAGCGGGAGAAGGAGAAAGAGAGGGAAAAGGAGAAGGAGAAACAGAGGGAGAAGGAGAGGGAAAAGCGGGAGAGGGAGAAGGAGAAACAGCGGGAGAGGGAGGAGAAACAGCGTGAGAGGGAGAAAGAGAAGGAGAAAGAGGAGGAGAGGGAGAAGGAGAAGAAACTGCTAGCACTCCCGGAGAAAGTAGAAAAGAAAAGCAGAGGAGCGGAACGAGGCAGGGCGAAGGAAGAGAGGAAAGGAGGAGGGGAGAGGAAGGTGGAGCGCCCGGCACGCGTCCGACCCGTCAGGGTGAAGGCTGAGCCCCCGCCCAAGAAGAGGAAGAAGTGGCTGAAGGAGGTGCCCTCCTCGTCAGACTCTGAGTCGTCCCCAGACTCCCCCAGCGAGGACGACGGTGAGACGGCCGGACCCGCGTGGGGGTGGGGCTTTGGGGGCGGGGCTACGCCTTCATTGGGGAGTAACCGGCCGGCTGTGTGTGACGCAGCGCCGCTGCTCAGGGGGGGTCCCGGCAGCCGCGCCATGCGGGAGATGTTCCGCAGCTATGTGGAGATGCTGGTCAGCACCGCGCTGGACCCCGACATGATCCAGGCCCTGGAGGACACGCACGGTGAGCTGCCGTCCCGGAAAGAGCGCTGCGGGCAGCGGTGGGGCCGCCGGCTAACCATGTCACGCCCTCTTGCAGACGAGCTGTACCTCCCGCCCATGAGGAAGATCGACGGCATCCTTAACGAGCAGAAGAGGAGGCTCCTCCGCAGGGTCAACATGAGCTCGCAGCACCAGGTTTGCCTCCAGCGCCCCCTCCGTGTAGCTGATTGACATGCGGCTGTTGATTGGTCTAGTGCTGTGGCAATCAAGGGCTCAACCTCTCCCCCTGCTGTGCCCCCCCCCATCCCAGGATGCCCTGCACTGCTGCCCCCAGATGGCGGCGGACCCCCTGGACTCGGGGGCTGTGAGGGTGCGCCTCGCCGGCGACGGCTACAATCGCAAGACCCTGAACCGCATCAAGAGGAGCATCCCCAAGCCGCAGGTGGGCCTCACTCGGCACGTCCTCCCCTGCCACAGTCTGCCCCGGTATCACCGGTATCACCGCCTGGACATGTCCCCCCTGACAGCCCCCCCCCTCTCTCTCCGTCTGCAGGACCTTAAGCTGTCGACAGAGACGTGCCGCATCTACAGCCTCTATCACTCGCTGCATCACTACAAATACCACACGTTCCTGCACTGCAAGAGAGAGGTAAGGACGCGCGGGGGCTGTGGGCGGGGGCCCCCAAACCCCGGCTGATCCGCAAACTGTAAGAAAGCAGGAAAGTGAAGGCCACCCCCCACCCCTGTCCACAGACAGACAGCATCGAGCAGGCGGCAGAGGATCCCGGGCAGGAGGAGGTGGTGCAGCAGTGCATGGCCAACCAGGGCTGGCTGGAGAGCCTCTTCAACTCCTTCCTGGAGCTGCTCACCCTCAGCGCCAAGGTCTGAGGGCTGGAGGCAGGGCAGGAGGGAGGGGACACCAGGAGCCTTTTCCCCACCTCACCCCCAACAGGGCTCCCGCCTGTAAATAAATGGTTCCCTAGCGTCCCCTTAACGAGGGGTCCGATCGTGGCTCTGGGGACGGGTTGTGGGGCACTGATCCATCCTGGTCAAGGGGCAGATCCTCCCAGGAAGGGGCCTGGACCGAGACCATGGCATGCACCGCTGCGTTTGTCCTGCGGGAGGCGACGGTGTGTCACATGAACACAAGGAGCGGGAATGTCACCGAGGTGGTGATTTGGATGGAGCTCATGGCTGTGTGAAGAGTTTGGGGTGATCGATGTTATATATGAACAAATTTTAAAAAGTATATATATAAATATATAATTATGATTTTTATTATTTATACAAGGACATTTTTAAAAGGTACCTTCCCTGGCTGGGATAGTTTACTATTATTATTGTTATTATTTTAAATAATGATATTTTGCTAAGGTGTAAATGAAACGGCCTACCCATAATTCCCTTGGTGTGTCTCTGTTGCGAGACCTGACGGATATGAATGGAGCAGGAGGCGGGGAGCCAGGCACGTAGCCCGTCTCTCTGCAGAAGCACGAGGCCACAGTAAAGGACGTAATGGGGCGGGGGAAGGCTTGTTTTCTTAAAGAGAACGGCGGGATGGCGACGCAGATGCAGCATGTGGTTACGCGTCTGTCTTTTTATGTTTCTCTTTATTATAATGATTATTTTTCAAACATTCCTTCCTTGTTTTTTTCCTCCTGAAGTATTGACTTTGTGTGTAAATATTGTACATACGCAGCTGTCGCCTCTCACGTTCTGGATCCTTCTCTGTACATTAACTACCTGTATTTGACAAAAGCGAATAAAAACACAAAAATAATAAAAAAAAAAAAAGTCTGAGTGTGGGGGTGGGGGTAGCGGTCATGTCTAAATTTGTCTGCCTTTGCTGTGTGGATGGTGGCCTGTCCGTTTCTCCCTGTTTGTTGTCTCGGCAGGGTCACATTTTGTAGCATTGACTGTATTTTGCCCGGTCCTGCATTATTCCCTGCCCTGTGCACATAACTTCTGGGATTCTTGGAGCTTTTAAAGGGTATTTTGTTAAGATTGCTATTAACACTCCTAGTGATTTTGGCATTGATAGCATAATATAGGTCCGTAGGATCGCGGATGACATGACATGGCCAGCTGTTTGGTACTGACATAGTTATACAGCTTCATCGTCGTCGTTATCCTGCTGCTGGTCCTCTGGGGGTGGGTGGTTGCAGTGACAGTATGTTGAACAGGCCACACCACGCCTCTCTCCATGACCGTGGCACGGCAGGGAAAGGATCAGCGAGGGCGGCGGGGGGCACCAATGACCAGCGGTGCTTGCGGGTCATGCATGCAGGTAACGCAGGAGGAAGAGGCACCTGCCGACTGTTGCAGGTTTTGAGGTTCAGCTTCTCCTTCAGGCCCTGGAGGAGCGCAACGAGGAAGACGCACAGCACACAGCAAGAACACAAAGGACACTTCTGCTTACATCCACACGGTATATATGGTTAGGGTGGCCGCTTTGGCTTTGCTGACAGGATGTTTCCATTCCTTTTCCATTGATTTTTTTCAATTTCCTTTCTAATGTGAATGTGTCTGTCTCCTCTCCTTAGAGCTGATGCTGAAAGGATTAGTAACCAGGTAGTGAAGTGTAAGTTAGGTGGAGAGCAGGAGAGAGGGAAAGGGAGAGGTTTAGGTGCTGACTAATTTTTACTATAGCTGTTTTCTTGTCTTTTCCGTGCAGTTCCTTTCTTGCCCCTTCTTGATAACAGATTAGCAGCAATGTCAGAGATCTGCCACCAGGTGGCAATAAAGAACAAAATCTTCCTGGGGTGCAGAAAGCCAATCTGTGTTTTCCTAGAAAATGGGGGTGCTGTTAGATCGGTCAGCATCCCATTCCTGTCTTCCCACTGCATGAACAGACAGTGCTTGAGGGCAGGCATTATCATAGGCAGAATAATAGAAAGAATAACAGAAAAGAGACGTTTTAGGAAAGCATGCCGGGCTGGAATAACTACAATGCCAGTTCCATCTAAAACATTTAAAATGAGTGATCAACATGTTTCTATGGAACATTTGGAAACTTGTCCTACAATCACCTGACAACAGAATCCTCAGTTCAGGCCTAAGAGCTGTCAGGAGGAAAAGAAGATGCAGTTCTTAGAATTGTCCACTTGGGGGCACTGGAGCCTGGACTTCTATTTTCTGCCTTTCTAACAGGCCTCTTAGCAAGCTGACCATAAAGAAGCAAACGCTGAGGGCTAGGTTATGGTATCCTTCTTAAGATTATGTGTCAATCAGGGTTTGGCAATACTATTGGTTCCTATAAGTGGTACTGCTTATAAACTGAGAATACCCGCAATTCCTTTGTAATAATGATTTGTTTAATTTAAATTGACCCTTCTTCTATCTGTCCAGTCATTCTAGGTGAAATTGATTTATTTTTCATTTCTTGATGCTCAGGTACCTCAATGCACTGGCTTGCGCCCCCTGGCTGCTATAGGTGATATTGCACGGTGTCTTTATGGCTTCACATCTCCATCATCGTCCTCCTCCCTGTCCGCTCTGCCTTCCCTGCCTGCTCCTACAGGGTGATGATTCCCAGGCACTTCTCTCATTCCCTAAGCATGCTAGCATGTGTAAAGTGAACACAGTGAGAAATCGTGTTCAGGGTTAGGGTTAAGTATTCTAGCAAGGGTTAAATGCCGAGTAGCAAAGCACACTAGTAACTGTGCTTACCTGCTTCGGCTCCTGCCTCTGCAAGAGTCCGTGTGGCAAAAAGGATGGGTGGTTGGAGTGGGGGTGCAGAAGAAGTATGTGATATGGAACCCAGGGCATACTGATGGGCATCAACATCACAAATGCAGGCTGAGCAGGGATCAGCTGGTTCTCTGGCATTTACCTCATTAGCACATGTTCTCAGCCACACACCCCAGAAGAATGCAGTTAATCTGAAGCAGGCAGCCTGGTCTGGCTGTGAGTCAGACAGGATTCTAGAACATTCCACAGATATAGAGCATGATAACGCTCTCATTCCCTGCTCACCATCTTCCTCTCCCTCGGGACTGCATTGAAGAAGATGCACTGAGCATACTGTGAGCAAAAAGAGGAAGAAGAGGAGGGCGAGTGTTTGTGTTTCCACGGCAGCTGACAGGTCTGCTGAGGTGCATTAGCAGTGACGTCACAGTACCTGCGCACTGCGAGCCCGCAGCTGTCTCGGCACGCGGCCCCGTGTTTCGTACACTGCATGATTCCCTCCACATCGAGGTTTCTGCCTGACCAACACAACAGCTCGACCCTAGGCGCAGCAGCATTCACACCCAGCTTCCTGCATTTTGAACCAGACCAGCATCGAATTGTGCTTGACACACCAAATGTACACGCTTCTGCAGTATAGCTGGGTGGTGGCAGCTGACCTTCACGCTAAGGAGAAGATAAGGTGTGATAAGGAATTGTCCTTTATGAAGCTATGACACCTCCGTGTCTTTGAGCATTGTGCATATCAGCACAAAGTATCTGAAGCAGCGTGTAATACAATTGAAAGAGGTGGGAGTTGTACATTAGCCAGTTATAAATGTTAACTGTATGTACCAAAGGCTGCTCTCCTCTTTAATGACAGGCCAATTAAAAGATGACAATGCGTTTCAAAAGTCACTTTTGTCCTGCACTGTCCTTAGCCGGATCTCCTGCTTATAATCTCTGTAAGGTTTCCACTGTGTTAATTTCCATACTCTAATCCTCTTGCGCTCTGTCTGTCACCTTCGGCTTGGCCTCCCCCGACTCATGCTCCTTAACCTCCAGCCTTTTTTATTTAAGACTCTTTCATCACTCCACTCTTTCATGACCATAGTCATTTCTTTATCTTATGTAGTTGCTTTTATCTGAAGTGATGTGCTTTTGACCAAGATAGGTGAGCAAATGGGCGTTAAGGGCCGTGCTCAAGGGCCTGACAGTGACATCACTCTGCTGACAACGGGATTTGAATTGGCAACCTTCCAAGTACCAGCACAGCTTCCAAGCCTGCTGAGCCACATAGTGTCCTCATTGGCTTGCTGTTATGCTGTCACTGAAAAAAAACTTTTTTCATCAGTAGTGACCGACATTAACTATAGCGGCAAGCAAACCATTAGAGTAGATTCAATTAGTAATGAAATAGTTTTGTTTTTAATTGTTCTTGCCCACTGCTTTAATGTAAGTACGTTTTAGCCAGGCTGAGGGACAGCTCGCCGAAGGGCTGGATGCATTTGACGGCTTTTTCTGGCAGATGGACAACCGCAGCAAGCAGGTTAATAGTCATGGGGAAATTAGAGAGCTCTCCTCGCTGAAAGGCATGCAGTGGGCATGGGTGGCCTTTAATGAGGGTCATTAAACAGAGACAGCCAGGAATTCAGGCACAATCAAGACGCCTGTGTAAAATGGTCAGGAACATGGGTCCTGTGAGGGGAAGTGGACATGAGGATGGGGTTGAGAAAGGAGCAATTACAGTGGCACTTTGTGGGTAATTAACAGGAGAGGGGTAGGCAATGTAACAATGAGTGCACAAAGTGCAGGGTTGGGGGCAGGTAGGAGGTATATATACATGTGAGCAGCAGCCTGGGGGAGCTGGACATGAGCAGCCACGCCGCAACCTCTCCTCCTCTTCATTGCTTTCAGGCTCATCTCTGGCCCGCGGTCACACAGAGACAGGGATCTTACTCTCTTTGTCCCCTGTGCAGTGTGAGGATGCGGAAGGCCCATCTCTGCATGCTGTGTCTGCTGTCTCTGGTTTCCTCCTGCAGTGCTTTCGGGTACCGGCGGCTGTGCGGCACCCAGCTGGTGGAGGCGCTGCTCTTTGTCTGTGGAGAGAGGGGCCTATTCTACCAGCCTGGGCGGCGGATAAGGAACGGCCAGCGTAAGTGTCTGTTTCTGGAGAATAAGTGCTGTTATACAGGTCGGATTATAAGGTTCTGAACAAAGTAGGTGAAGGTGATTAATGAAGGTGGTCGTACTAATAAACTTGGTTAGCCTCAGAGAACCAATATTTCCTAACCTTGACAGAGACAAATCCATGATTCCAAATGCTTGATGATCACTTCCTCTCGCAGGAGTTAAGATGCAGAACAGTGACCCCTACCTGCAGGAGGGCCTACTGCAGATTCCAGAAGGAGTCAGGGAGAGGAAGAGCAGCGGTGGATTCATGAAGAGAGGGATTGTGGAACAGTGCTGTAATTTCTACTGCAATAACTATGACCTGGAGAATTACTGTAACACGTAATGAAAGTGGGCAGGCATTTAAGAGAGAATCAGACTGGTCATTCTTTGATGAAAAACAAAGGAATGTTCGAGAATGAGTAGCACAGTGGAGGAGTAGCCTAAGGCAGTAACAGACTGGACTTACTTTTAATGTTCATGCTAGTCTTTGCAAAAACAACCAAATAAACAAAAGAAACTAAAGAAATCTAAAGAAATCCATCATAGGAAGACTAGCAATGTGTCACAAAGTAGAGTATAAAAAAACTGAAAAAGGCATACATACATATCTGGAATAGCTGCCTTGCAGATTAATTACTTGAAGTACTGTTTACTTAATTATTGTATTGCTTTGTTTTATCAGTCCAATAAATAAACAACCTCATATGTGAAATGCCTTTCATTATATGTTTTTTCTCGTTTAACACTTTTTAACACTTCAAGGATTATTAATCCATTAATAATTAATGCACTAAAATTAGCAAGATGAAAAAAATCTAGTTACCCAGTATATACGTAGCATCAAACAGTTCGCAGGACTGCTGAGCCCCGGTATCTGTGATGGAAGCTGTTCAGGGTGTACCACAGCATGTGCCCTGTGCAATTTGGGCTGGGTTCCTGGCCCCCTGTGACGCTAATCGGTATGAGCGGTTAAATGATGATTGGATGGGTTCGCTCCTCTCCGGTTATCAGAAGTATTAACTTCACAGACTTAATCACTAGAAATATACTAAACTAAAATATACATGTGTACACAGTATTAAAATAAAATACAGTAAAACATTATATTGCACAACGTCCTTCGGGGAGGTTGACAACTTAGAAGACTACAAAACCTAGAATTCATAGTAGGCGAACTGGAGGTCCCGCAGTGGATGACGGGAAATGTGGTGTAAATTCGGTGCTGGACGGTTCCTTTAGTGTCTGTCAAGCCAAGGGAAACAACATTTCCCACTTAGTCTACTCGGCTGATTGGGACTCACTGAAGAAAGCGTAATGGCGACAGCGGCCGGGAAGGGCCTCTTATTGTGTTATTAGGGGAAAAAATCATGTTTTGAGCTTCAGACTCGCGTTTTTAATTAGTGTATTATAATTTTAAAAGTACAATTAGGGAAAAAATAAACCACTTTCATACGCCGTCGCGAATTGCATAGCACGCCGCTGTGAGTATGTTTATGGCTAGCTGTGTGGCTAAGTTAGCTGGCAGGAATTGGCAACGTTAGCAGTGGCTAAAATGCACTTAGCCTTCTAACAGTAATCTGGATTGTGTAAAACGCATCTGCAAAAAACCAACCTCGCATTGTACTTCGTAAATGCATGCAGTGGAGGAAATAAAATTTGTAAAAGATGTAGCTGCTGACTAGCCGTTTGGTAATGCTGTGGTGTTTGCGCAGGCTAGCAGCAGGGATGCTGAATGAGGAACGTGTTTCTGACCAGTAGCATCTTCCAGGGTTGCATGACTGATTACTCTTATTCATGCTCAGATGGAAGAAGAGGATGAATTTGACGAAGTTGAAGGGGACCGCCCCACCGTGAAGGTGCGTTTTTCCCCCGATTGCCGCTAGTTAAATGATCTTACTGTGCTTTACGGCAGTTCTGCCGAAGAAGCAGTTTAATGGCTTGGAAATATTCCTGCGTTGTCCGTGAAAAGCGAGTAGGTAGTGCTGAATGAGTGCTCATGGATCATCCCGCCTGATTGTCAAACATCTGGTTTTGCTCCAGCAAGAGCAGCACCATGGAGAAAGAGAAAGCAGGACAGAGGAAAAAAGGACAAGGCTGCGATGCTGTCAGCGAGAGAGGGAAGCATCTGGTGTCCAGCCTGGTGACATGGTATGATCTGTCCCAGTCTGCTTATGCTGCTCCTGTGAATGTTGATTTACCAGAAGTGACCCTATGTGGGTGATGCCAACACTTCAGAATCACCATCTGTCGCTGAGTTTCAGCTATCACGTGCAGTGCCCTCCTAAAAGAGATTACTCTGTTTTAGCGGTGGTTTTGATGTTGTGGTCAGTGGACCCATTATTTTTCTTTAGTTGGTCTGTAGAGAGCAGGTTATCATAAATGCATAACAGAAATATAATTTGTGGGGTTCCTGGCACGTCCTGTGCTACTCGTGGCTTATGGTTACTTGTGTGGTTGAACTCTTCACTCTCCTGATGTCAGGGTGCCGCAGCTCCCACAACTTCTGACCGGCCAGTTTCCCCCGTCTCACTGCACTGCCTCCCCCATCAGTCTGACGACAGGTGAGACTAAACAACACAACAAGGATCTCTACCACTAGTTGTCATATTATTCTCAGGGATCTGAGGGAGTCTGTGGTTTCCTATGGTTAGGGCTGCACCATTTAATCAATAATGTCAATAATACTTGGTCAAGGCTGAGAATAAATTTTGTCATACATTGGTTGAATTTTTGAGGTTTGTGGCATAAATTGAATATAATGACATCACTAACTAGTAGCGTTATCATTGATGTATTAAGCCTAGTTCATACTTAAGGTGTCCGTGTACTTGTAAGGTCCATGCATGGTTGCGCGTGCCTACCTGTGTGCAGTCTACATACGTCCGCAAATGCAGACGAGTTTTATTGCCAAGATTTCAAAATGCTGGAATACTTTTGAAAATAGCACAGTATAAAGTACAATCGTTAGCAAGCTAAATATGGCAGCGGCATCTTTGTTCTACACATCTTGAGAACGGGGCTGTTGCAGCTTATGGCCCTCAGAATCCCACAACCTTGTAAATTTGTATGCTCTCTTATATTAATGCTGTGTTTACGTACTGGTATCTGGATACTGTGCTATGAAATGAGTTAATGCTACCGCAGCCAATTGGTTTAACGTGATCTGACCCCTTCCGCATCATGCTGCATCATTAGGGCATTAGAGTTAAATATCTAAATCCAGTCTAATTCCCCTTCTTCTTTGGCATGACAGTAAAAACAATAGTTGTAAAGTCTGACATACTATATACAATTTTGGCAGTTTATGATGTTATGGAATTCCCTAGTAAAGGAGTGCCTATGCTTGCATCCTTTTCCTCCCATGGTGTAGTATGATGTTAGACATTGAGGTCACAGCTGAAGTCAGAGTTGAAGGCAGCTCCAGCCTGGCTCTCCTGCCCTTGGCTGCCCCTCATTTGCTACGGAGTAGAAAGCCAGGTAAGGTAGCATTTACTGGCCTTTTGCCTTGTTTGTAGATATGTGCTGCTGGCCAAATGTGACATTCATCTCATGTTTATACTCTTTTTTTTTTTTCCTTGCAGTGTTTTTTTGTGATCAATCTCCTTTCATCTTGAGTCACCTTTCATCCACCTGGACCAAAGGTCTGGACAGAGGTCTGATGAATCTGTCCTCCTGGCCTTGGCAGTTTGACACAGGTCCAGCTGCTCCCACGGCCACTTTACCTGGCACAGTTATGACTGCGAAGAGCCCCCTTCCTTCACCCCCCTGCACTTCACCATCGTCTCCCTCCTCTGCTCCATCATCACCTTCGTCTTCACCGTCATCCTCAACCTCTTCTCCTGGAGGCACAGTTGTTGGTTACCATGACAATGACAGAGGTCGCACAGAGGGTGGTGCGGTTACCAGTGCGACGGGGGAAGCTGTTTCCTCTACCTCGGTCTCGCTGGCGCCCTCTGCGCACACTCTCCCCCCTTCTTCCAGCCCCTCTGTCCATCTCTCTTCCTCACCCTGCCCAGTACCGGGAAGAGCAAGCATTGAGATCTATGACCCCTTCCATCCGACAGAGGGAGAGGCAGACAGAGAAGGCAGGGCAGCAGTTGAAGATGATGAGGAAGAGGAAGGGGATGAGGAAGACACGGACAAGTATGACCCATTCGATCCCACGGGTTCCCCAGCTTCGGAGAGAGGGAGGGAACGAGGAATAGAAGCTGAGGAAGAAAATGGCATGGCCAGGAGGGCTATGCTTTTGACAGAGGCACGCTTGGAGGGGGCAGGGAGGGAGAAAACGAGGGATAGGGCTCCTCCGGATTCTACCGACCCCCCTGTGTGTAGGACACGGGAGGAGAGGGAACATGCTAGAAGCAGAGAAAATAGGAGAGAGAGAGGCAAAGGAGGAAGGGAAAGGAAAGATGTTGATACTGACAATTCAGAAATTGAGGAAGGAGAAATTGTGGGAGTAGGTGACCGAGAGAGGGACAGAAAGAGGGACAGAACAGGCGAGAGGGTACATGCTCCCGATAGTCCCTTTCTCCACTCCTGCCGCCAGCCAGAAAGGATCCTCCGTGTTCTGGATGGTGATGACTTTGTGTCTGTAAGAGCAGAAGGTAACTGGGCTCTGGGGAGAGAACGGGATGGAGTAGGAGACCTGAGGAGGAAGCTGGTCAGCAGACGGAAGGAGAGGTTTCAATCTGGGCCCTCCTCATCCCTCTCTCCCCCACTCCCTCCTCCACTCCCTGTTTCATCTGTTCCAGCTCCCAAAGAGAAAGACAGAAGCAGGAAGACCACCAGGGAGTCCAAAGATCAAGAGAGGCATAAACGGAAGCAGGAGAGGGTTGGTGAGAAATCAGACAGGAAAAGGGGAAAAGATGCTGGAAGTAGAGAGAAGAAGGAGAGGGACACAGAGAGGGATGGCAGGAGAGGGCGGGAGGAGAAGAGAAGGGAGGATGACAGAGGAAGGAGCAGCAGTAGCAGTAAAAGGAAGAAAAAGTTGGCCAGCCCAAAGCGCTCCTCACACTCGCAGAGCTCCTCTCATCGGCAGAAGCACAGGCGGCACTCCTCATCCAGTCACTCAGAGGACCGACGTCGGGACAGGGACCGTGACAGGAGAGAGGAGAGAACATGGGACAAGGAGCAGGACTCTACCAGGAAGTCGAAGCGTAAGAGGGAGAGGGGTGAACAAGCGGAGGAGTCTGGCAGCAGGGAAAGGAGAGGGGGAAGCCGGAAAAAGACAAAGGTGAGTAGGGAGCAGAGGGAGCGAGACAGAGAGAGGGATCGTGACAGGGATCATGAAAGGGAGAGGCGCCGGAGGGATGGCCGGCCTGTAGTGCCTCCATCCATCCAAGATCTCAACGGTTCCGACTTGTTTGCTATCAAGCGCACCATTACTGTGACAACCACCACAACTACTACCACAGTCCCAGGATCGCCTCCGCTGCCCCAGGCTGCCCCAGACACCCCACCTCAGACCTCCGACAAGCCTCGCAAGAAGAAGAGGAAGAGGAAAAGACGGGAAGAGAAGGAAGATGAGGAAGAGGAGATGCCAATGAGCCAATCACGTGACTCTTCTCTCACACCACTGAGGTACCATGATTTTGATTCGGACCAGTTCTCTGACAAATTAGGTGTGGAAGTGTTGTCTTTGGATGGAGAGGCTCTCGACTCGGACTATCCCTCGCTGGAAGACACCCCTCCACACCTGCCACCGCCGTCCCCCCATCCAAGCCCCAAACCCAAGGCTAAGTCCAAAATCGGGAGACATGTCAAGAAGAAATCCCGAACAGGGAAAAAAACTAGCCTTGCAGAGACTTCTCATAGACTAAAATCTGGAAAAGGCCTGTCATCTCTCTCCCCACCATCAGTTCCCTCAGTTAATGCACCTGCCAAGCACATCCAGAAGGCAGGGAAAGAGAAAGGGGCGAAAAAGGAAGGAGGCCGTTCAGGCAAGTCCAAAAAACTGAGCCGAGGGACCCGCAAGGGAAAGCTCCAGTCCAAGGTGTCTGTCCTGGTGCGGGATGGGGTGAGCAGCACCACAGGCGGGAGTGGGGCAGGGAAGTGTGGGGTAGTTGTCGGGAGCAGTAAAGATCTTTCAGCTTCAAGTGGAAGCAGCAGTGCAGGAGTTGTTGGGGGCTCCATTGCTGTGGTCTTCCGCCGGGACAACGAGAGCCGGTCACCTTTCCTCAAACCCTGTTCTGAGCCTGTCTCTGTGTCAAAAGGACGTAAATGTGGAACTCTTTCAGCCTTGGTTCCTCCCTCTTCTTCATCATCCTCTTCTTCCTCGTCCTCCCATCTCTCTGTCGTCAAGTCCAAGAAGGCCGAGCCTAGCTCCACCACCTCTGCCTCCTCATCCTCAGCCTCCTCACCTTCTTCTTCCTCAACAATGAAGCAGAAGCGGAAACAGGGAAAAAGAGAGCGAGATCACAGGGAGAAGGGAGGAACTGCAGCTGAGGGGGTTGGAGTGGATGATCGTTGTGGGATAGGAGGCGACACCTGGGGTTTGCCGCTGTTGGACACGCAGTCAGCCCTCACACCTGGTGGGAAGCCCTCCAGTCCTCCACCCAGGCCTCAGGCCGTACCCTCGTGCTCTTCATCATCCTCTGCCTCAGCCAGCATTCCCCCACCTACATCCTCACCACCCTGCAGCCCTCCAGATCCCCTCCCCGTTTCTCGTGACACTAGGGAATCTACTCCGGACTCTCAGACTGTGGACAGCAGCTGCAAAACCCCTGAACCCCCGTTTGTGTCTGATGATAGAACAACACAGAACCAAGCATCCCCACTGATGCCCCTGTCAAACGTTCCCCCAAGCCCGCCATCTCTTCAGACACCACCGAGTGGCACCCCAGGAGTTGTGCAGTCTGGCACTGACCTTAAGTTGCCACCAGAAGAGCAGAAAGCACCTACATCCCCTCCCTGTTCCTCGTCCTCCTCTTCTTCTGCAAATTCAACAGCTGCTTCGCTCAATCTCTCTCTCCCTGCCTCATCTGCGGACCACTCCTCCTCGGCCTCCTCTTCAGTTTCGTCCTCGTCGACTACCAAGCCGCCGCCTCCCCCACCACCTGGAGCCCCACCCCTTCCCTGGAACCTACAGACAGGAGTCGATTGCACTGCTGGGGGTGTCCTTGCTTGTGAGTTACATTTTTTGGTAGATTTCTTAACATTTTTTTGACGTCATCCATGAAAATGTTGACATACTTGTACTTCTTTCAGTAACGGCTCTCCTGTTTAAAATGGAAGAGGCCAATCTGGCCAGCCGTGCCAAAGCCCAAGAATTCATTCAGGCTACTAGCCAGGTGAGGCTGTGTGTCTTCTTTTTGAATGATTGACATTGTTCTATTCAAAGGCATGATGGAATGAACAGCTTTTTCTGTCCTGACCCCTGTTCACAGATTCTTTCACAGGCTAACCAGAGCCAGACTCTACCCCCTTCATCATCGTCCTCTTCCTCCACCTCGTCGCAAGTTGCCCCTTTGCCATCTCTTGCCCCACCATCTGTCCCAACTCCTGCCCAGTTCATCCTCCACAGCTCTCTCCCATTGGTTGGTTGTACCAAGACCCCACCACCTCACCTACATCCCGGCTTGTCATTGGGTGCGGGATGTGCACAGACTCCACCCATACATGGCGGGTCACTGGGCACAACCGGGGTATCGAGTGACACCAGCTGGGATGGGGAAAACAAAGACCCAGAAAAGGTGAGGCTGTCTTCTGTCTGTCTCATGTCCATTTATTCTGCTATGAGTTAAGGGGTTCCAGCATTTTAAGAGTTACTCATATGATGTTTAATTAGTCTCAGAACCGCGCACATAAAACCACATGCGTGTATGCATTTGTGAGCAGAAAAGTCATCCTTTCAATGTGCTTGCATCAGCACAACACTTGCTCACTCGGTGTTTAGTCTCAAAAGCTGCGCACATAAAAATCATGCACATGTATGCTCTCACAAGCAGAAAACCCATCCTCTCTACGTGCTCACGTCTGCCCAACCCTCGTTCGCTCAACAGGTTGAATTTTGAAACCTTGGAGGCGGGTACAGTGGCTGATTTCTCCACTTATTAGTTTGATGACTTTGAACCCTATGATTGGCTGTTTGCTTTTGCAGACGGTGAACAATATAATTGCTGTCCAGTTGATGAGAGAACAGCTGGTTTCATGGTCTGTCATGTCGTCGGAGCAAGGAAATTTTACACCGTTAACATCTTTCAGAAAAGCTATTTTAATATTGCACGTTGAAGGTAGTAATCAGAATCATATGTGACAATTTAGTTTGGCATTTCCAGCTTCGTATTACTGTATATAAAAGTCACTGTAGAATGGGCCATTGTGCAAAACAAGGCATTTTTTCCTGCAACATCACAAAACCATTTTAAATCTTGGGAGCAGCGGTCCTCTGATATTAATTATATCTCGGGTTGTCAGCAGCAACTATGTATTCTGTACATGAAGCCTGAAACAGGCTTGGGCCTGGCCAGGACTTGGATAGGAGACCACCTAGGACAGTTGAGTGGCTGCCGAAAGAGGTGTTGGCCTGTATGGAACCCAATGCCCCGTGCAGTGATGGAGACACTGTGCTGCAAAAATGGTACCATCCTTCAGAAGAGAAATACAGCTAAGGTCCTGACTCTCTGGGGTCATAAAAGATCCCTGGGCATCTTTGGAAAGATTCGGGATGGTACCCCAATGTCCTATCTTAAATTACCCACTGTGGCCTTATCAGATCTCCTAATCATCCCCTATATCTAAATGGTGAATTCTCTCCTGCCCCTTCACCACCGCTACTGTGTGGTGAGCATACTGGCGCAGAGTCGCTGCCATTGCATCATCCAAATGGGTGCTGCACAGAGGTGGGGGTTAAATTGGCTCCCCATTGCTTCTGTAAAGCACTTTGGGTGTCTTAAAAGGGAATGTTGAGCGCTATATAAATGTAACATTCATTCATTCATAGTGTTACAACCAACAAGAAGATGGGTTAATATCACATTTCCAGTACTCATTCTTACGGTAATGTCAAAGTATGCAGCTCTAATATGTAGTGTTTTGTTTAGAATGTGCAAATGGAATATTCATCGGATCTAGCATGTTGTAACGTGCAAAGTATTTATAGGTATGTGATAGTTTTCCAGCATTTTCATTGCCCCTTGTAAAGTTCTCTGTGGCAGGCCTGATGACTATTACTCTGATATTTGGAAACTAGTTCTTTATTGTATATGCAGTGACAACACTGCAAATATATATAAAATTCAGGTATATGATTCCATTTGCCACCTCGAATGTGCAATTTAAAAATATATCTCTGAAAGATGTTAACTTAGTGTAAGATTTCCTTGCTCTGACATCATGACAAAGCGTGAAACAAACTGTTCTTTCATCCATTGGTCAGTGATATTCTTTTTCATCTTCTTCCAAAGTAAACAGCCACTCAAACTATTCAAAGTGACAAATTGAAGACATGGAGAAATCAGCCACTGTTCCCACTCAACCTGTTGAGCGACCTAATGTTGTGCAGATGCAAGCGTGTAGAGAGGGTTGAGCGAGCGGGTGTTGTGCAGATGCGATCGAGTAGAGAGGATGGGTTTTCTGCTTGCCAGCACATATGCGCAAGTGGTTTTTATGTGCGCTGCTTTTGCGACTAAACACCATATGCATACAGCACATCAGAGTGGAGTGAGCATTGGATAAGTCAAAAGGTTATTACCCTGGCGTAAGTCCCAGCCTGTTTGAGCATGGCACGCTTCACCATTGTATAAATGGTTTGCTCCTCCTTGTCAGTATCTGAAGAAGCTCCACACCCAAGAGAGGGCTGTGGAGGAGGTGAAACTGGCTATCAAGCCATACTACCAGCGCAAGGACATCAACAAGGATGAATATAAAGATATTCTGAGGAAGGCTGTGCACAAGGTAGGAGCCCCCCTTGCCATTATCTGCTCTCCCCCACAGTGTGCTGCTATCCTCCAGCATGTGTTTTGTACTTACCAGCTTATGTTCACTCCCTCCCAGATATGCCACAGTCGTACTGGTGAGATCAATCCAGTCAAGGTTAGCAACCTGGTCAAGCTCTACGTCCAGAGATACAAGTACTTCCGGAAGCATGGGCGGAAAGTAGGCGAGGAAGATCGGGATGCAGACAGAGATCCAGCCGCTCTGCATTCGTCGTCCTGATTTGTTTCTGATGCATCGATTTGCCCGGCTGTTATACATGCGTTTGTTGCACCTACACTATTGGCCAGAGACTAGCAGCAGACGCTGAGCTATGCCTGCTCCTCCCCAGCGCCCTCGCCTTGTCGATGCCATTGAAACACATGCATTGCTGTGTTCCTTTCTTTCGCTTTGTCTTGCTGTACAGATGTATCAACAGAAACACAAAGTATGTACTGGAAGACGCAGGCTGATGCTGTCCATACTGTGCATTATGCGTACTCGCTCCCCTTCAGCTGTGTACAGGTTTTATCGTTGGTTGTTGGTTGGTATAAATATAGGGATTTCACATACATTTTATTGTCTCTTGTTTTTATTGAGATTTAAACCACCATCCATGTCCCCAGGAGCGGAGGCTTCCCTGGTGTGACCAGTTGCTCCTGTCTTTCACACCTGTAATAGGACAGTGGCGGTGATGCAGTAGCGCCAGTCGAACAGGAGGTGTCGCCATTTCAGAGGCTCCACAACCCCCCAAAACCTCTGAAATCAAGGAAACCGACGGCTTGTGCGAATTGCAGCTAAAATAAGAGCGATTAAATACGTTGTCCGTGCTCACTGTCCGGAGCATAGCGACGGAAGGAAGCATTTTCCAGCATACGGCGTGTGAAATGTCACAAATGTATGTCTGGTTATACGCAGATTTTGTTGGATTATGAATATGTATTATTTTCGCATGACCTGCAGTTCACCTGTGTCCGTTTATCCAGGAACTGAAGAAAATGTTACCAGTCACAGTGCTCCGGTCCGCCCAACTTGTTCCCCGCCCATTTAAACCACACCTCGGCGGCAGCGGCATTCCGGCAGCCGGGCGAGCTTCCCCGTAGCAACCCCACAAGGCGGACACTTTCCCGGACACTTTCACTGCTTGTTACATACACCTTTTGAAGCAAACGGCTGCGTGTGTTTTTCCGCGAAGCGTGCATCGGCAGTGGGCACAGGCCTCAGCTGATTAAAAGGGAAATGGGGAAGAATGCAGAAAAAGAAAACGAAGTCGCAGGAGCAAGAGGGGGAATGAGGAAAAGCCAGAAAGATCAGGTACGGGTCCGTTTGGGTCACGGTCACTGCGCGCTTCTATCGGCGCGTTTGGGACAGGAGTGATTCCGCATTAGATAATCCGCTTGGGTTATGAGTCGGCTTGTTGACTGAATGAAGCGTGGATTCGCATTGCCGTCCGCACTGGTTCAGGTCGCAGTTTTCCCGAGGTCTGGGAACTTTATTTATCACGACTTGAATTCCTGTGCGGCTGTAAAACTGCTCCCGAAGGACACGGCATGTCGCGGCAGGCACCGGCTAGACCTCCTCTACACTATCAGCGCGGGTTTGCTTACCTGGCCAGTATGAGTCACTGCCGGGGGACACAGAGATTTGTGAATACATATTACTTATCATTACAGCATCTTAAACCGGGTATGACCATTAAAGCAGCTACAGCAGGTGAGCAAAGGATCAAGCTGAAGAATTCTGTATTTTTGCTGCCGGGTGTGAAAGTAGAGAGAGTGACGCCTCATCACGCGCCGAGGCGATGGCGGGAAAGTGATTTGTCGCGAGGCTGGGGCTCAGACGGCCTGGGGATCCTTCTGTTCCTGCCTGGGCTGGGTATCTGTGTGCAAACATCTCTCGCCCAGAAGTTGTTTGTACACTCCGGCCTGGCTAAGCTCTGCTCCCACACAACACACTATGAGGTGGACCAGCAAAGGGCAGCATACAGCACTGGCTAATGGCTGGACCCTCCACCCTCTGGGTCAGGGGCTGTTTTTCTCTGTACTCTCTCTCTCTGTCATGCTACTGTGCAAATGTATAGATCAGAATTCTTTGTGTGCCTGGTGCTGTTTTAGTCTAGTCCTGACATACCCTGATCCTCTGTATTCTCAGCATCTCCTCTTTGTTTGTTCACTGCTTTTCTTGAGGGTTCCGCCTTCCAGCGCGCCTTCCATACCCGCTGCACCATAGTGCTGACCTTCCTGGAGGATCAGGCGACCAGGCAGAATGTGTGTTCATGACATGCACTGGTGTGGGAGTACTGTGAACCATGCAGTGACCGTGTTTGCTCAGGTACTGGGCATTTATCAGCAGTAATCCTCCCTTTATGAACTCCTTTCCAGAGCTGGATTCCCAAGGTTTTCAAAAAGAGGGTGTGTACAGCCTTTGTAGAAGATCCTTCCAGGTAATGATATCCCTATTGGCTGGTACAATCTGTATGTCCAGTTGGACTCTCTGTGTTCACCCTTTGGTCGACCTGCAGCAATGGGACGCAATGCCAGTGCGGGGCGCTGCTAGAGGCCCACGGGTCTGTGGCCATGGGCGACTGCTTTGGGACGGCAATGGTGAGCCAGTGGGACAGCACACAGCACTCCACCGACTTCCCCACCGATGCCTTTGGTGAGCTGGAGTTTGCTGGGGCCGGCAGGAGGATCAGCCATGTGGGTGCCGCCTCGACGCCACTACTGTCTTCTGCCTGAAATCTCTTGTCACTGTCTCCCTCCACATGCCTGTCTTATCTGTGGTGTCATCGAACTGCTTACCACGGCACACTTCATAACAAAAGAAAGGACGTGGCTGCACAATGCCGCAGCACGACATGATCCACCTCTGGTGTGTCGCCATGGGGCTGAGCAGGGGGGACCTACCCCTGAGGGTCAGGTGGTGCCATGCTTGGTATGAAGGCCTTTACAGAGGCTTAGAGGCTGGGGGAGGTGGCTAGAAGGGTGGATAATGGCTGGGCTTTGACAGCGATGCGTCTGACATGGGTTCAGAGGTGTTGAGGTAGTTTAAAAAACTGGCATCCCAGTGCAGATAGCATGATACTTTTAAAAGCTTAGAGAAGCAGCACTTCTGCCCTCCAGATATTTTATTGCTGGATAGTGCTGCATCCTACAGTTCAGATCTCAGGGACTTCCTGACCAGATTTTCCCGCTTTTCAGACCATTCAACTCACAGGTTCATCGTGTGCCTCGTGAGCGCCACCTTCTGGCCGTATTGCTGTGGACTCACTCAGCATTTCTGTGTGCCTTCATCTTTCTTGTCTCAGTTCATACGCTTGGCTGGCGACAGCGACCCCCAGAAGGTCTATGAGATGTTGACGGGGCACTGGAATATCCCACAGCCCAACCTGGTGGTGTCGGTGGTGGGGGGTGAGGGCCAGCAGAAGGTGAAGACCTGGGTTCGAAAGGTGCTGAGACAGGGGCTGGTAAAGGCGGCACAGAGCACAGGTAACCCCATTCATAAAACCGGCCCTCGTTTCAGTTTTGTCCTTCATGATGGTTCCTGACTTGTCTGGGGTTACAGAGTGAGTGTGTGTCCTGTTGCGGGTGCTGAACCAGTGCTGCCACCAAACCGAGAGTATCCCAATCATAACCAACCAACACTCCCAGCTTCCTCTGTCTGTTGCAACTATGGCAGAGGTTCAAGAGTTTTTTTGTCTTTTTTAGTCTACAGTCCAGTAAAACCGGTTTTTCTGTCTTGTAGAAATGCGACAGAATCTTGGCAGTCTGCAGTCTTGCAGCAATCATGCTTGTATGTTCAAAGAGAAGTCTCCCTTAAACCCCTGTGGGGGAGCAGACAAAGCCCACAGCACGCGACACACCCTGTGTTTCTGCTTTTTCCGGTGTGTGCCCTGCAGCAGGGTCACTGTGGTCATTGTTCAGGAATTTGTCACGACTTTGCTCTTCACGGCTTGCTGTGAATTAAATGGCCCTTTTGACCAGTTCTGTCCCTTTGTCTGCCAGGTGCATGGATCCTGACCGGGGGGCTCAGGGAGGGGGTGGGCAGGTGTGTCGGCGAGGCGGTAAGGGACCATGCGACGGCTGCCCCCTCCATCTCCAAAAAGAAGGTGATTGCCCTCGGCATTGCCCCCTGGGGGCTGGTGCAGAACCGGCAGCAGTTGGTTAACCCGCAGGTGAGGTGACCAGCAAAAGGGTTCCGAGATTGGAAGCCCGATCCCGATGACTTTTGTGGGTAGGGGGGCCTCAGCAGTCTGTCTTAGGTGTGTTTCTGCTTTCAGGGCAGTTTTGCTGCCAAGTACTATGTGAAGAACACCATGCAGGATTCCCATTTCCTGGACAACAACTACCAGGCCTTCCTATTGGTGGATGATGGCAGCGTGGGCCGGCGGGGGGGCGAGGCTGTCTTCCAGGCGCGGCTAGAGGACTTTATCTCCAACCAGAAGACGGGCATCTGGGGTTAGCAGATCTTGAGATTCTTGAAATTCTGCAAAGAATGGAAAGAGTTTTGATATCTGAGGTTAGTTATCACTATGTTCTAAGCAGTCTGTGATCCTTCTTCTCCCAGGTAGTGGAAGCATTGAAATACCAGTGCTGTGCATGCTGATAGCAGGAGAAGCTTCCACGCTACAGGTGAGAAGATGATGATGAAGATGATGAAGCAGGGGATGATGATGATGGCACAAAGGAGAGGACCATTTTCTCCACACCTAATGAACCCTTTTTCTGTCTTCCTCAGAGACTTGACCACTCGCTCCGCTGCTGCACTCCATGGATGCTCCTGCAGGGCTCTGGGGGCATCGCTGATTTCATCTGCGACATACTGGAAGATCTGCAGTCGCTGACCACCTCCTCTGTGTCCCTGGAGGGTGAGGGCCTCAGGCTGGAGCAGAGAAACAGGGTCAGGGAGAGGGTGAAGAAACACCTCCCTTTGGAGAAGGAGGTGGAGAAGCTGACTGAGAGGGTGAGAACATCAGCCGGGGTTGGGTGCCCTCAGTCTGTGAGGGTTTCTTGCATCCAGTCAGGTGTGTTTCCATACAGACATGTAACCCTAGCTGCTTCTCCTCCTCGTCTCTGCCCAGATCCTCAGCATCTATCAGAATCAGGACCTGATCACCATCTACGGCAGCGAGCAGGAGGGGCCCGATGACTTTGACACGTTGTTGCTGAAGGCCTTGGTGAGAGGTAACGTTTACTTGCCGAATGTGTGAGGGTGTGGGTCCTGTAGAGCCAGAGTACTGAAAGTTTAGGTCGCGTCCCTCCCAGCCAGCAAGCGCAAGTCCAGTGATGCCAGCGAGCACATGGAGGAGCTGAAGCTTGCTGTGGCCTGGAACCGTGTAGACATTGCCAAGAGCGAGCTCTTCAGCGGCGACATCCAATGGAAGGTGAGTGCATCTTCTGCTCTCTGGGATAAAGCGACTGTGCTATAGGAAGTGACATCAGATGGTCTGCCATCTCCCCACCTGCAGTACGAGGACCTGGAGGGCTCCATGACAGACGCCCTGGTCAATAACAAGCCTCAGTTCGTCCGTCTCTTTACGGAGAACGGGCTGAACATCCTGGACTACCTGACGTACGAGCGTCTGGAGAACTTGTACCGCTCGCTGCCCGACAGCTCGCTGGCCTATACCCTGCTGCAGCGCCACCTGCTGGAGAGGCTCAGCTTCGCCAACTCTACCTTTGCCGAGACGGATGGCATCGAAGCCCTGAAGAATCCAGACAGCTCGCTGACCAGGTCCAACTTGGCCAGCAAGCTGACCCTCTTTGAGGTAGGTCAGGGCAGCGGCGGAGAAGGCCACACCTGATGTATCTTCATGGCTTCTGCTCAAACCTTGGTTTCCTGTCCTAGGTGTCGCAGGTCCTACAGGACATGACTGGGGATGTCTGCCAGCCTTTTTATTACAACCTGTTGGAACTGAATCGCAGCCTAAGCACGAGAAGAGCAATGAAGGTACTGTCTGCTCATTTGACCAAAGTGCCTTTTCAGTATCACACACCCTCAGATCGGAGGGATTCCACCATGCTGTGTTTGACATGACCCCCCCCACCACATTTGTCCAGCAGCTGGAGCTTGGGGCAGAACCTCTGTTCTCATTGGGTTTGGGTCCCTTGGGACTCCTAGAGCTTGATGCTGACTCTCTGCTTCCCTCCACCCCCAGCTGATGAACAAGCTGCTTCAGGGGCAGTGTGTGTATCGCACCTACCGCTGTCGCTCGCCCTGGGTCTCGCTCTTCATCTGGGCCATCCTACAGAACCGCCAGGAGATGGCCATCTACTTCTGGGAGATGGTATGATTTGGGCCTGGTCTGCAGTGGCTGCAATAGGGTGGCACCCTCTTCTGGGTTGTTCTCTGCCTTGCGACTGCAACTTTTGTGGGGACTTTATTTCACTCCATTCATAATCTCAATTTTATAAAACACTGTGAATGTAATCAAAAAATGAATATATACAAAATATTTTTTGTTACTTATGGTGAAGATTAGGGTTTAGGGATTAGGGATAGGAGTTAAGGTTGAGATTAGGGTTATGCCCATAGAAATGAAGGGCGAGTCCCCATAAAGATATGAATACATGGACTGTGTGTGTTGCCAGGCTGCCACCAGCCTGTCTTGTGCATATCTTGCTTAACCAGTGCAGACAGAGCCTGGATCTCTGTAACCCCAAAACGGAGGCTGTCTGACTCCTAACCCCTGAATCTAATGCTGATTCCCCCAGGCTGGTGAGTCGGTGCTCAGTGCCCTGTCTGGCTGCAGGATCCTTAGGGAACTCTCCAAGTTGGAGAGTGAAACGGAGACGAAGTTCTCCATGAAGGAGCTGGCTGAGAAGTTTGAGGATCTGGCACATGGTGAGTGGTGCAGTTTTTGAGGGTGGGGGAATTTTGGAGGGGTGGCTGAGCAGTTGCCCCAATTGGGGCATTTGCTAGCAGCCCGGTGACTCTGGCTCTGATGCTGGGAGTTTGTTGTCTGTCGCACCCCAGATGTGTTCAGTGAGTGCTACCAGAGCAGAGAGAGTCGCTCCTTCAAGCTCCTCATCATGAAGTCATCCATGTGGGGGGGGACCACCTGCCTGCAGATGGCCATCGCTGCCGACGCCCGCCACTTCTTCAGCCATGACGGCGTACAGGTGTGGCCTGTATGGAGGGGTTGTGTGAATCGCGCTAAGGTCTCTCATCCTCAGTTCTGTTCTTCCTTTTCACTTTTGTTTTGTTGCGCTCAGTCTCTCTTGTCCCAGATTTGGTGGGGGGACATGGAGAGGAACACAGAGATCTGGAAGCTCATACTCACCTTCTTCATCCCTCCTCTTGTGTATACAGACCTTATTTCCTTTAGGTGAGCCTCCTGTTAACGTCGCTGTCATTTCTATACTGGAACGTTCTATTCGTCATGTGTCATTTGGTGGATAATTCATGTATACTCAGTTATTAAGGGTAATTTTAGTTTCTTTAACGTAAAGCAAATTCTCTGAACATGTACTACCATCTTCAGGAACTGGATGGAGCAAAGCAATCCACTTTCCTTTCAGAGAACCAGAGGAAGAGATAAAGCCTGAGACGGTCTCGTTCGGGAAAGACAACGAGAGCCTGGATGGAGGAGAGATGGTCCAGTCCATGAGCGATGGGGCTAACATGTAAGGACCTGCTGCATTAATGTCTGGCTACCGATGACAACTCATTATGGTTTCTGATTGCACATGTACGTTCACAAATTCAGATTTACAGTTGGCGTGTTGATTTTCCTACATAGTATATCCCACATGGGCAGGATAGTAAGTACACCGCGAATGACGATAGACAGGTGATTCTACCCTTTACTTTAAAAGATTTATTAGTGCAGGGATGTATAAAGCATTCCTCTGTGATCATATTATTACAGAGAACACAGTTAAAGCATTTGTAATCGCCGTAAATGGCACACTGGTTCTGGGGAATATGAGTGGACATGGCGGTGTCTTAAATTAGAATATCTTTTGTAACAAAATCGCAGTAGGGCCTGGTAAGCTCGCCCCAGGTTTGGATCACTGCTTAAGATGTGCCAGTGATGCTGCACAATAGCGATATGGCCATAGCTAGACACAAATGTGACAGGTATTGGGGCGGTTGGGCTGCACTGTGCAGATCATCGGCTCAGAGCGTTGAATGTTGCGGACTCGATTTTAAAAAATCTTGAGTTAATGTTGCACTGTAACCTCTGCTCCAGAATCTCTGACATAAGGCTTCAGCCTGTGTCTCAAACACCTCATCCCTGTCACATCGCAGTCATTAGAGTTGGCTATATGGCAGACTTTTTGTTTAAAGATATTGGATGAAAACTGGAAAAGTCTAGGAAAGCATTCCTATCCTTTCTTTCCAGAACATGTCAGTATGTATCCGATAGTCTATCCTTTCCACTGATGCGTCCAGGAACGATATAAGGTTTTTCTTATTGAAGTCAAAGTAGTGTATGGAGGGCAATCTGGTGTTAACATAATCGTGGAACTCCTTCAGCTGAACTTCCAAGCCATTCCACATGAAGAAGATGTCATCAATATATCAATACCAAGCCACTAAATACTGACGAAACGGATTGACAGAATAAATAAAATTCCCCTCAAATTTGCCCATAAACAAATTAGCGTAATAATCACTTTACCCTGAATTCGTAGGAAATATTTATCCTGAAACAAGAAATAGTTTTTAGTAAGGACAAACTGAGAAAGAGAGACCAAAAAGGCTGAATGAGGCATGTTGGATTAGTATTTGAAATGGCATCTTTTTAATGCATGCATATTGATTAAGGGATTGTTGATTGTTGGGAATCACTTTGCATGTTACGCTCATTAACCGAGCAGAGAATGAGGAATACTTTTTCTTTTACAGAGAGGAAGGTTACCAAGAACATGCTTACCTCACACCCACACCTAAAGGTTGGTATCTTCAATCCCTACTTTTTCTTCATTACTTATTGCGTATCTCTCATTTTTTCTGCTCTGTTCGCCCCTGAATTCATTACATTACAATTACATATTTAGCAGACATTTTTGTCAAAGCAACATACAAGCGAAACAAATGGCACTTTGCAGACAGTCAAGGAGTCAACTAAGCATAAGTGCAGCTGGACTGAGCTTCCACTGAATGCCTGAGTACAAGTATGAGCAGTATGGGAGGAGGGGCTACTGAACCTAATAAAACTATTTAAGGGCTGAAATTGAATTTGGTAGAATTAATCTGCTCACTGCAAAGGATGTGGTTTATCTTACCAGGTCATGATTTCTGGTAAGCGATTGTTACTGTTGAATTTTTTCAAATGTATTTTTCTGGCACTTTAATCACAGCAGAAAGAATGCCATTCACTCCCATTATATTCAAGTGAAGCCTGACATTTCTACGGCTGGACAGTGTGGATGATCCAAGCTGAATAGTGATGTCATGATGAGTGGTCGGGCTGGCAGAGCTGAGGTCTGGGCAGAGACTGTGGTGTCATCCGGAGAAAAGATCAAGTAGATCTGGATGTCGTAGTAGTGGTAGGAGAAACCTAGAAGACCTTGAGAAGCAATGCAAATTGTGAAGAGGAGAGGACCAAGGACATAGCCTTGGGGAACACCAGTTGTTATCTGATGTGATATGGACATATCTGCACCCCAAGCCACTTAGAAAGACTTGTCTGACAGGTATGAATCAAATCACTGCAGAGCTGTCTCTGTGACATCAAGTTGAGATGGTTGGTCTGGAATGGTTGGTCAGGAATATTTAGTAAATGTGTAAGAAGTCACAGACAGGTCTAGCAGGATCTGGACAGATGACTGAGATGCAGCTCTCAGTGACCACAACAGTGAGACAATCAAATGCCCAAGTCTGAGGCTAGACTGAAGGGGATCCAGGAAATTGCTGTTCAAGAGAAATTCTGAGGTTATACTCACAGCTTTGAACCAGAATGTGTGGAGGGAGACCCAATAATTCTCAATCCATAGATCACGTGAGACTGACTTTTTATGCAGCAGTGTTACCCAGGCCTGCTTAAATGCAGCAGAGAATGTGCCAGTTGTAGGGAATGAGGTAACCTGGTGGGTAGATGTGGGTGAGATGGTCTGATGGAGATGGGAGGGGACAGAGTCCAGGGCACAGGTGGTGAGCTGCTGGACGAGCACAAAACAGCAGAAACATCCAGGCAGGCAAGAGGGGTGAATGAGGAAAAAGAAGGGCTATACACGTGAAGGTGATTAATCGCCATTGTTGATGCACAACAAAATGTGTCCTCTACATTTAACCCATATGACACTGAGACACAGCTGGGGGCAGCTACTTGAGCACCTGGGGAGAGTACCTTGCTCAGGGCACCTCAGCGGTACTTGTGGGTCAGGGACTCAAACCGGCAACCTTTCAGTTACAGGGTTGCGTCCTTAACCGTTTCACCACTTGCCTGCCCGCCATGGAGGGATCCATGCAGGTAGTGGGTGTGAAGACCTAGCTGTCACCATCTCATGGAAGAAAGTTACATCATCAGCAGTCATGGTTGATAGGTGGAAGGGTAGCAGTAGGGTTAAGGAGGGCACTGAAATTGGAGAATAACTTGCAAGTGTCAGTGGTGGCAGCTTCGCTCAGTAGCTGGTGGTCTTGGTCTCAGAGTTGGATGCAAAGAATGATTATAGAAGTGATTGGTACTTGACCATTTCCTCTCGGCTAGGATGAGGGAATTAGGAGTGTGCTGCTCTAGAGGTGAGCAGAGAAGAAGGTGTCAGGACAAGGAAGGCACAGAACAGAGCGAATTGCAGGCTCCATCAGTGTCAAGAGAGGAGGAGACCGAAGCCGAGAAGCTGATCGCGGAGAGAGAGAAAAGGTTACGACGGAAGGATGTTCAAGGAGATAAGGCCAAAGGCAGAGTAGGGAGAGTCAAGGTGAACTGAACAATGAAGTGGTCAGTGGCATGAAAAGGGGTGACAGGCAGGTTGTCAAAGATTCAGTTCTGTCTCAGGATGAGGTCTAGATCGTGTCCAGCCTTATGAGTAAAAGAAGTACAGAGCTGGGTCAGGTAAAATGAGATCTGGCGGGTGTGGAAGTCGGTAGCCTGGGGTTTATCAAGGTGGATGAAGTCCCCAAGGATGACAAGTGGTGAGCATGTCTTCAGGTCTGCCTGGTGGGCAATTTAAATGGAGTTGCAGTTTGGTAGGGCTGATGATTGTAAGAGTATGGTATTCAAATGGAGAATAGCTTTAAGGGGGAGAGAGAGAGGCAAATTTCCAAGTACTGGAAATCAGAAACCCTGTCCACCTTACCTGCCGGTTAGATGAGGAATGTGGGAGAAATAGAAATTGGCAACTGGATTGGCAAGATTCTCTGTCCTCTCTGTCCTTGTCCATGCCTTATATTGTCTCTGAATGTGGTTAACCTTGTCGCTAATTGAGCAACTGGGTGAGGGGTTGGTTTGAGCTGCTGGTGTCTGGGGTTGGTATGTGGTTCAGCTGGTAGGACACTGTGCCTGTGATCAGAAGGTGACCAGGTCAAATTCCATGGTTGCTGGGGCGATTTCACCTTTCGGCCTCTGAGCAAGGCCCTTAACCCCCTGCTTTGGTTAAAAGTGTCTGCTAGAGAAACAAATGTAAATAAGCAGGGTAAGCAATTCCTGGGGGGTGGGTGAGGCCTTGTATAAGTACTTGAGTTTGATCAATGTGTTACTGTTTGCTGTATTGTCCCCCAGCTTCCTCCTCGTACAAGTGGCCCTTTTTGGTGTCCCGGTGGCGCCGGTTCTGGTTCGCACCCGTCACCTCGTTCCTTGGCAACGTGCTGATGTACTTCCTCTTCCTCGTCGTGTTCGCCTATGTCCTGCTGGTGGACTTCAGGCCGCCACCCCCAGATGGCCCTTCCCCCATTGAGCTGCTGCTCTACTTCTGGGTCTTCACCCTGGTGTGCGAGGAACTCCGGCAGGTAGGATCATGTTCATACACTCCAAGGGGAGGCGGCGAACAGGATGTTCAACATCTCGTGTCTCCATCAGACATTCGTCCTGGGGAACACCACCATACTCCAGAGCATGCGATTTTACATCCAGGATGTGTGGAACAAGTGTGATCTCACAGCCATCTCGTTTTTCATTTTGGGCTTGTGCTGCAGGTAACTAGGCAGGTAGCTGTGCTGCAGTTCCCAACCTGTAGGGGGTGTACTGCTGCCTCATTCCTGTGTGTCTTATTCAGGATGTTTCATGAAACCTATGAGTTTGGCCGGGCTATGCTGTGCCTGGACTACATGGTCTTCACTCTGAGGCTCATCCACATCTTTGCCGTCAACAAGCAACTGGGACCAAAGATCATCATTGTGGGGAAGATGGTGAGAAGATGAAGTCTTTGATTGAGAACAGGAAGGGCCACTGTATATGTTTGGGTTTTTGGCACCGGATGTCAGCTTTTTTTAGCTTGGGAAGTTGCTTAATGTAATTTTAGAGTTTATGCAAACATTCTGCTCACAGTGGAATGATTCAACCTCTCATCATTGTTTATCTGTTTCCACCCATGTCGCAGATGAAAGATATCTTCTTCTTCCTCTTCTTCCTGGCGGTGTGGCTGCTGGCGTATGGTGTGGCCAATCAGGCACTGCTATACTCCTACGATCCTCGCCCACACTGGGTCCTGAGAAGGGTTTTCTACAGACCGTATCTTTACATATTTGGGCAGATCCCCCTGCAGGACATTGATGGTACAGCATGTGGACCTGTGTGTCAATGAACGCTGTTGAACACAATCTTCTCCAGCAGACTTTAAATCACAAAAATGAAGCAGTGTTAGTCATTTGACCATTGTAGTTACTGTGAATGTATGTGTGTAGGTTAATTATATATAATGTCCCCACAATGTTATAAAAACCTGTTATTTTGATGTTGTGGGGACCATTTTTTTAGTCCCCTCAAGGGGAAACTCAAAAACAAATCTGTGACTGCAATCAAAAAACTAAAAAAATCTTGTATTTTGTTTGGTTACTTGGGGTTAAAGTTAGGGCTGTGTTGTGGTTAAGGTTGTTATAGTTGGGATTCGCGGATTACATTTTGCGATTAGAAATTAATGGACGGGTCCTACAAAGATGTGTATACAAATTGTGTGTGCGAGTTTGCAGTGAGGGCCTTCAAACATGTACCTCTTCCCTCCCTCTCCCCTCTCCTCTAGCGGCAAAGCTGGGTGAAGTCAACTGCACAAACAATGCCACACTCATCCAGATGGGTGCTGAACCTTGCATGAACCTCTATGTCAACTGGCTGGTCATTGTGCTTCTGGTCGTCTACCTACTGGTCACCAACATTTTACTCCTCAACCTACTCATTGCCATGTTCAGGTGCCCTAGCCTCGGCCCTTTGGGTGTTGAGATGGCTCAGCAATAATGGCTGAACTGGTGTATGTGATGAGTCACTGACATTCATTTTGGCTTCCCCACTGCCTTTCCACAGTTATACGTTCTCCAAGGTGCAGGAGCACAGTGACATCTACTGGAAATTCCAGCGCTACAACCTGATAGCGGAGTACCACTCCAGGCCCTCGCTGGCACCGCCCTTCATCCTGCTGTCCCACCTCAACCTCCTCATCAAAAGACATATCCGCAAAGTCCCCTCCATCAAGGCACAGCACTTCGGTGAGTGGCCAGCAGCCCGTGCGAGCGGGGGGGTGGGCGTGCCCTGCGGCGCCAGCACAAAAGTGATGCCCACTGTGTCCCCATGTCCACAGCGCTAACCCTCAACAGCCAGGCAGCCAACAAGCTCAATACCTGGGAAGCTGTTCAGAAGGAGAACCTTCTAGTCACACGAAGCAAGAAGCAGAAAGATTGTGATAGCGAGCGGCTCAAGCGGACGTCCACAAAGTAACGGCAAACCTCCGTCACACACCGCGGCGGCGTGCACTCCACTGCTGTGCTGTGTCATAAGCAGTCTATGCTTCCGTGCGCAGGGTGGACAACATGCTGAAGCACATGACTGACCTGCGGGATCACGACCGGAGGCTGAGGCAGGTGGAGGCTGAGGTCAGCACACCTATTCTCTGATGTG
>JAODKL010000045.1:4282792-4285292 GCA_026780765.1 Petrocephalus schoutedeni | reverse complement strand
ACATCTCCTGCTAAGCTTTAAAGAATGCAAAACAATGTGATAATGAGAGATAAAGTCATGTCTTTGTACTAGATAGAGATGGATCAAAATGAGAGAGGTCTGAAGTCCAACTGGTATGTCTTAATGCTTCAAATACAATGTTACATGATGATTCTCAGAGCTGTACTTCATAGAGTGATGTTACTGTTAGTACTGATCCACATGTTCCAGTGTTTTATGTCAACATGTCCTTTCAAAGTGATGATCGACACAAAATTGCAGATACAGTTTCAATACTGAAATAAACTTAATGATCACCAGTGACTCCACATGCAGTTTTTTCCTCCCATCCACGATCATAGTGACTCTGCATGCAGGTTCTTCCTCCCTTCCATGATGTCCAGTGACTGTGCATGCAGTCACTTCCTCCTGTCCATGATCACCAGTGACTCTACATGTAGTCACGTCCTTTCTTCAATGATCACCAGTGACTCCACATGTAGTTACTTCCTCCCATCCAGGATCACCAGTGACTTTGCATGCATTTCCTTTCATTCAAGATCACCAGTGACAGTAAATCTTAATGCGGTTACTTCCTGCAGTCCATGATCACCAGTGACTCTTAATGCAGTTACTTCCTGCAGTCTGTGATCACCAGTGATTCTTAATGCTGTTACTTCCTGCAGTCTGTGATCACCAGTGGCTCTTAATGGGATTCCTTTCATTCAAAATCACCAGTGATAGTGACTCTTAATGCAGTAACTTCCTCCCATCCACGATTACCAGTGACTTTGCAGGCACTCCCTTTCATTCAAGATCACCAGTGACAGTAAATTTTAATGCAGTTATTTCCTCCCATCCATGATTACCTGTGACTCCACATGTGATTGCTTCCCCCCATCCATGATCACAAGTGACAGTGATTCTTAATGCAGTTACTTCCTGCAGTCTGTGATCACCAGTGACTCTTAATGCAGTTACTTCCTGCAGTCTGTGATCACCAGTGACTCTTAATGCAGTTATTTCCTGCATGAGATTCCTTTCATTCAAGATCACCAATGCAGTTACTACCTCCTGTACATAATCCCTAAAATACAAGGAAACACAAAATAAGGAACGACAATTAGCATATATATCTGTTTGTGTGTGTGTACATATATAACGTATATATAAACATTTCATTCATTTTTTTTCAGATGATGATGATGATGGACCATATGAAAAAGGATCCCTCTGTACTTTCTGCTCATTCTGTGAGGTAGGAGCTGCAATTAGTCTGTATCTATTTGGAGCAATTATAGTGCATTAACCTGTCCATCCTTGTCTGCTTCCCCACTCTGTGCTCTCTCTCTCTCCGTTTCTTCTTTTTTCCCCACTCTCCCTCTGCCTGACCCTACATCTCTCCTTCTACCCCGTCTTTTTCATGCTCCATACTTCACTCCCTCTCTCTCTCTCTCTCGCTCTTTTTCCAGCACTGTGACTCTTGCGACAAGTGTCCATGTAAGGAGGGCGATAAGTCAGCACACTGCGAGCACTGCGATGTGAGTCCCGCCCAGACACTCGTACCGGCACACACAAGCCTCACCTGATTGGCTGAACAGTAGAGCTTTATGCCGAGCTGCCATAGTGGTTCTGACTGATAGTGATGTTCGTATTTGGCTTTTAATTATGTTCTTTTTTCATCCTAGATGTGTAAATTCTGCAATATCTGTCCTGCCCTTTGTGACACTGTTTGCAAACCAGGTCAGTGAAACACGTTTGTTCGTTTGTAAGTATAATGTGTATGTTGATACCTTACTGTATACTAAATAAGTGTAAATGTATGCTTCTGTGGTGATTTCAGGTGGCTACGTGGATGAACTGACAGGCACAGTCTACAAGTAAGTTCTTTTAGAGCAAGGCTGGCCAACTATGCTCTTGGAGATCTACTACCCTGCATAGCTTAGGTCTAGCTGTAATTTAAAACACCCGATACTGATAATCAGGCCCTTAAGTAGCATCTCCGTATTAGAGCCTTGGACCCTGTTAATCTTTCCGTTTCTCTTTACCTCTCCAGAACAATAGCCCGTGCTCTGGAAGGCGGGCAATAAAGCCCCTGCTGCCACCATGTGGCCGAAGAGGAAACTGCAGCCAACCTATTTTATTACTTCTAGTGTATAATAATTAATTTATTTTTTTGTGGTTTTGAAAAAATATTAAATACAAAATTTGCAAGGTTTATTTAGAATAAATAACTTTATTGTGAAGTGTTAAGTTTTAAAGACACGCTGAAACACAAACAAAGTCTTAAAATCTCTTTAGGCTTGAAAAGGAGATTCTACAAAATAAAACGACTAAGTCTTAAAATTAAACAGTTTATTTTCGTTATTTTTATTTTTAAAGTCCCTGTCCCGTTTTCAATTTCGACGTTAAAACAACGCTATACCTCATAGTAAATAATATACACTCACCAGCCACTTTATTAGGTACACCTTGCTAGTACTGGGTTGGACCCCCTTTTGCCTTCAGAACTGCCTTAATC
>JAODKL010000045.1:4263424-4282692 GCA_026780765.1 Petrocephalus schoutedeni | reverse complement strand
TAAGCCCTAGAGATGGTTGTGCGTGACAATCCCAGAAGATCAGCAGTTTCTGCAATACTCAGACCAGCCCGTCTGGCGCCAGCAACCATGCCACATTCAAAGTCACTTCAATCACCTTTCTTCTCCATTCTGAAGCTCGGTTTGAACTGCAGCAGTTCGTCTTGACCATGTCAACATGCCTAAATGCATTGAGTTGCATTGGCTGATCAGTAATTTGCAACAACGAGCAGTTGGACAGGTGTGCCTAATAAAGTGGCCGGTGAGTGTATAATCAGTGTTTCTGACTAATGGGAGTGAAGTATGCAATGGACTAATGATAAATGATCTAGGTTGCAGGAGATCTAGGAAGCTATTAGTGAGACCATTATAAGACGGGTGATGATCGGTTGTCCAAATCGCAGTGGGATCCTTAGAGGAAAAGAAGCGGTGTTAAAGGTCCGTGTCAAGGTAGATGTTCAGATGAGGCACGTGACTATACTGCCATACGAGCAGCTGTACGTAGAGTACCACACAATCTGATTTCATACAGACCTTTCAGATCGCTCCTACCATCACTGAAGTCGACAACTGCAAAATCTTTTGTAGCCACACCATCGAGGCTACATGGACTTGCAACCTGCACCAATAATTTGAACATGCACAACTGTACATTTGACACGTCCTGTCACTGTTACCGCGGCACACTGTATTCTGTATTTTTTTTTTTTTGCAAAAATATATCAAATGGCGAAAAAATATGGTGGCGATTGCTGACTTTGAAACCTAAACTTTTCGGATTATGGGAAATTTCATTTACAATATTTTCATCGTGATGGATGACAATATGACAATAAAACCCGGAACTTTGAAACTTTAATAATGTATCCAGACCATTTAAGACTTCCACCACCAGATGGCACTCTAATACCATAAAAAGTGAGCGGAGACACGATGGTCTGAGCCAGAGTTTGATAAGAATGTTTACTGATTCCCGTATCATGTATATTACCGACGTTTACCGACGTCTTTTTCTTTTATTTTCAGATGCCACTTCCCAGATTTATTAAAGTCATCATTGCCATAGTAAAGTGCCAGATTAATGAAATTAGTGACCTTCCAAATGGTTGCTTCAATGTACTTAGTCACATCCACATGGTTTATATCGCTATGAAGGCTTCTATGCCTTGCTGCCTGCCATTATGACTGTTAGCCTTGACCTGAGCCCCAAATCTCTCCGCCGTGTTCTTTGGCTCACCCTGTGATACATGATGTTACTGCCAGCTTCACCTCAGCACAGTGCCCTTTGGCAAGACAACCCACACGCTTCCATAAGGTCGCCACGACCCAAATGGCCCATGGTCAGACTGAATGGCCCACATCACATGACCTTCTCTGTCCCGTTAGTTCAAGTGTCCCACTACCTGAGGAAGACAGGGGACTTTATCTCTGGAGCATGTGTGGAATGTTCTGATTCATCCTTAAGTGAAGGAAAACCACAGCAGTCTTAGTGTACTGTGAGAAGTCCTGCCATGCACAATCAAACACTCATGGGGTATTTTGGTAAAAAATGGTGCATGAGTCAAATATCTGGTGTAAAAAGGCTGCAGATGTGATCCTCTTGTCCTACAATAAGACCAATGCATCCATGGGTGTAATTACCACGTGTAATACACAGAAACGGAAACAAATACCAAAGAGAAAATTAGTTTTGGTTTATTAGCGAGACAAAAGTCAGACAATATGTCCACTTTTTCCATTGCTAATGCAGTGTGAGGCCAGTCAGAGCTCATCGTGGACATCTGAGAGAAGAGCCCCATAGTCGGTCAGGGTGCTGACAGAGAGGAACTGTGCTTTCTTCGCAATCTCTTCCAAAGACAGGCGGCCATCCTGAACAGAGGTGGGAAGACAGAGCTAACCAGCCAGAGGTCCAGCCTAACCCTTTCAGCACAGCGACCACAGCACACACTTTTCTCACAGTCAGCAAAGAGGCCCAGGGCCTTTGAATATGAATTCTACCTTCCTGTCTGCACTTCACATCTTTAGGTACTAGGTTTGTGTTTTATGCTTTTGCCTGTTAATCAGAAACTGATATCTATCTGCAGAATACAAAACAATCGTACCAGCAAGTTACAAGAAACAATATAAGCACAAATATGAAAAATGGAACAGTTTTATTGATTTGAAAGTGGGAAGCAGTGACTGTCTTTGCACTCTACCAGGCCTGTCTCTGCGTTTGCCGTCTCAGCGACAACATGACTGGACACTCTCTGGTCAGTGTGGCTAGCACAGGTGTAGTTGGAACCTACCCTGACCCCTAATGCCAGAGTGGTGCTTGGAAACTGCAGTTATTGTGCTGCCCTGCCAGGCGTGTGCCACAAAGCGGCATAAATACTCCAACCCAGCCAGCTTCCAGCACCAAGAATCTCAGCAGGCCGTCAACTGCCCATGATGCAATCTGAATAGTGCCGTATTAATGCGTTAAACAGGACAGCAGTGCCACCGCGGCAGAGTACAGAGCAACAGCAAATGGCATGCATTATATGGGGTTCAAAATACAAAATGGCCAATGAGCAAAAACAGCACATTTTGGATTATTTGTGAAGGAATCATCCTAGTGACTGTGTCTGTGTCTCCATTGCACCCTCTTGGCTGCCCCCTTTTTCCGTGATAATGTGACAACCCCCCCCCCCCCCCACACACACAGAATAACTCTCCTCATACATCAGCAGTGGTGGGTAATTCGGGTCCAAAGAGTAAAAATCCAGACCAGGATTTTGTTTCAACCAATTAGTTGAGCACTCTGTGACTGAGATTCTTAATGCTCAACTAGCTGGCTGAAACAAAATCCTGGCCTGGATTTTTACTCTTTGGACCTGAATTACCCACCTCTGTACATCAGTGATTGCCCACCCCCCCCAAAAAATATACAATGAAGCTCCCCATATACCTAAACCCATGGTGTCCCCACCCCTGCACAGGTGTGACATCATCAAAGCTCATCATGCTTCTTCGTGAGGTCTTCTCCGTAATTGGTCGCCTGGCTGCCCACAAACATGTTCCAGTTGGCTAGAATCTCCTGCTTGGTGATGCGGTCATCCTGCTCGCTCGCCGAAGTCAAGGCAGCGAAAGAAGCCCCACAAACCACCGGCCAATTGGAGTCAAGAGGGAGAAGGCAGAGGAGATGATTGACAGCTCATTAGAATCGCAGACTGCGACGAAGATGAATTAGGCAATTACCAAGAATATTAACAGAGACAGACAGAGGAAACATGATCAGAGACAGAATTACACCCCTGATCTGGTTAAGCCAGGGAGCAGGAGCACATTTTGTGCAGTTTTGCTTCATAATCACACAATTATGATTAATTATCAGACCGGCTGTGGATTCCGGAGCGGCAGCAGTAACTGATGTGACCGAAATGAAGTATTGATGGTGCAGAGCTTTTGTCTACTTTCAAGTACAGAGGGACGGTCGACTGAGGCCACCTTGTCTGTGTCAGTCTCGTGGATGAGATGCCGAGCCTCATTATCTGCATGGTCCACCTCTCCTGGCAGGATCCATTTAGTCACCTCAGCAGCATCGAGAAACCCATCCTGAGAGGTGAGAACAGATATTCAAAGTTCAATATGGTGGAGACTGAAATGAGTGTCTGGGATTGATTTCAGACACAAGGCAGCATGCATGTGAAACCCTCATCTCCAGCAATCAGAAAACAAACACCTTGTTGACATCCCTAAACTCTGCAAAGTGGTTCTTCTCGGTCTTCACCCAGTCTGGCTCGCTCGCGCCGTTCTCCGGGGTGAACATGTCACCTGAAGGGGAGGGTGGGGTTCAGTGTTCAGTTTTCGCCCACTGACCGGCCCTGGATGGAGAGCGGAGGGACGCTGATGCCTCACCTATGTATTCCTCCAGGTTTATTAGTCCGTCCCCGTTTCTGTCGATGTCCTCCACGGTTTCCTGGGGAATTGAGAAGAGACAGCATGGATCATGTTATTTATGTTTGTTCATATTTGTTTGTGTTTATATTTGCCATGTCATTTTCTATCCATTCCGTTTGCATATTCAGACGATGCGACTATGGCAGCCAACCACGTTCTCCGCCCCGACTGACCGTCACCACGATGCTCTTCATGTGATCGTGCTCCTCAGGGTGCAAAAAAGCGGTGAACTCTTCCTTGGTGGCGATGCCGTCTCCATTGCTGTCGGCAGCTTTGAACCTGCGCTCGTCCCTGGCCAGCATGGACTTGTAACTTGCCTTGTCATCAACATCATCAAACTCCTCATCTGCAACAGTCAACAAGAGTCTTATCTCCCCCCTTCCTAACGGCAGAAGGACTGACAGCCACCTGCTCTTGCCAGACCCGTCTATTCTTTTTTTAAGAATGAGTGGCTGGAAGAATTCTATATTTTGAGAGGCAAGAGAGAAAATATTCTGAGCACCTTTGTGTCCATCTGTGTACAGCATCTTCAAAATTTATTGGCAGGTTTCTATGTAAGCGGTGTTGTGTATAAAGTACAATGAAATTCAATGAACTTTCATAAGCAACATTTTTCTACAATATAGGTACAAATCCGGTATTTTAAATTTCTTGGTGATGAAATTTATCGAAAGCATGGAGTTTACGTTTCGTGGAGGCAGCGAGTGTAAAACATTTCATGCCACGACCTCACACAAACAAATGAGACCGGAAATGAAGGAGCCGACCAAGATGGCTTTCTTGCACTGCCCCCTGCTGGCCAGGACCTTTAATCGTCCAGATAGACGGAAACTAGGCACACAAGTATAGTCAGTACACTGCTTGCATAGCGTATGCATCGGGTTGCGTACACGTAGCGTCAAGTATATGCCGGCCCTTACCCAGGTAGTAGCCATAGGTGGTATTCTTATACTCTTCCCAGGCCACCAGTCCATCCTTGTTGAGATCATACTCCTTCCAGTGCTTGTCCACATTCTCCTCGATGTACCTCCTCTGCCTGTGTTTGATCCACTGGTGCAGTTCCTTGTGGCTGATGTAGCCATCGGCATCCGTGTCAATGCGATCCACGATCTTCCTGCCAGACCGCACAAGGAACAAAGGGAGCAAGGAGACGTCAGTGGAAGGGGAATCAGAGTGCAGAGACAAATGGGAACCAAATACAAACACAGAGACCAACCCCTAACAGGCTGCTACCTCAAAAAGATTACATCAAAATGGCTTATTAAACCCTTACAAGGCCTATAAACTGTACAAATTACATATTCCACCTACAATTACCACAGTATACAGCTGCATCATAGAATGTATTTTCATCTGATGGTAAGAAATTAATAGTGGAGAAAAGTATTTCTGCTTAGTTTAATACCTAAAAATAGGAATAACAGGGCATTTTATTTATTGGATATTTTTTGTAAGATGTTTGGAGACACAGAGCGTAATAGGAAGCCCCTTGCAATAAGATCACAGCTAAGAGGTGAGATACCCCAGTCTTTCTTTACTCTCCTCCGGAGTCAGCTGGTCGAAGGTCTTGGCCTCCTCCTTGCCCAAAAACGCCTCATGGTCGTACTGAAAGCCGTGTGTGTCGTCGTGCACGTGGTCGCTCAGGTCACCGTGGCGATGCACGCGCTTCTCCTGCGCAGGGACAGCTATCGCCACCGCCAAAAACAGTGATGTCGTTCCTAGCAATTGCATCAGCATCATAGGTCCTCAGCTGCGGCAAAAGGTTAAAACACAATGCACATCAGTTGTGAATAGTATAGGAACAATCTGAAGTAACCTCCTAAGGCATTTCTGAGCGGTGCACTATCAATATGCAAAGTAATAAGCAGCTTAATACGTTTTTACTTTTACTGTACATTAAAATTACAACTCGCATTTAATTTTTCAAATATGGCTTTCCTGGTATATTTTTTGCTTAATATTGTTTTCTTCCAAGTAGAATCTACAAGTACATGTACTTAATACTAGTATTAAGTTTGTTAAAATATATATAGTATATAAAAACGTAATTATGCGATTTATGATAAATCAAAACAATTAAAAGATTTCATTTATCCAAATCCATCTGTCCACCCGCTTAATCAGTAGAGTGTCGAGGAGAACAGAAGATTTTTAAAAATTAAATTACTTACCAAATACTCGTCCTGCCCAACTTTTCCCAGATTTTTTCGAGCTGCACGCGTAGGCAGTCCTACTGTCTCTTTAAATTCTACCATGTTCAAAGGGGCGTCATCTTTCTCCTTATCCAATGGCAAGCTTGCTATGCGAGCTAGTGTCCAATGAAATCAGAGAAGGGGGAGGGACTGGCCTTGCAGCAAATTTCAATTGGTCTCGAAGCGCCACGTTGACACGCGCACGAGCACGGAGCCGCGGCGGCGCGCGCTGTTCCTCGAGCTCCTCGAGCGTTATGTGAATCCTATGGAGGCGAATAACTGCGATGGCAGCAAAGAGCAGAAGAACAGAAAACGAAGGATAAACGAAATACTACAGTACAAATAGTCTAGTGACGTAAACGGACAACGAAACAATATATGTGATTCTAAGGGAAGTCCGCCGTGCATTACTTCTTTCGTTACTGACTTCGGCATTCCCCCACTTTATGCAGCCGAAATTATTCAGTGTATTTATACCAAAACAATATACGTGAATGGCATCTTCAGAACGGCGATGCTCCATCCAGATTGCTCAACTGAATCGGGCTCCTCTCTGCAAACGAAAGCACTGAAGTTATATTATATCATTCCTATCCAGTCTGTCTTAATCACACATGAATAACTGCAGGCTTATTTTTACATCAGAGAAGCAGATCCAGCGATCTGCCATAAGTGGTGAATGGGCTTTGTGTTTAGCACATATCTAACACTCCTGGGAGCACCAGCCTAGACCTCCGGCTGACACACTCCGTATAAGGGCCTTTACTCTGTTTTCCCTTCTCTCATTTATTCTTCCGGTTAGGCATGTCTACTCCACGTTTACTGTGTACAGGTTGGTCCCTGGGGGGGTGGTCTACCCCCTCCCCCATGGTGTCTCGTCCTTCCTAAAGGAAGGTTGTAAGTATTACTCCCCATACGGCAATTTTTAAAAGCATTTCGTGTTTAATTTCTGTCAGTTGCCATATAGTCTTTTTCTCTCTGAAACGAGTCACCCTGTTTGTGTGGTAATGATAGCATTAAAGCACCGTAGCGGAGCACAGGCAGTGTGAGTGGCGTCTGGCCCCTCGTGGCTGGCTTTGCCACTACCATGTCCTATAATCCTGAGCCTGGGATCATTCTCGTTTTTTATGGACTTACAGCTGTAACTGTGAAGACCCTTTCTTCAGGTGTGGGCTTTTGGGTTCATTGTGCAGTAAGATCTCCGTAGCTTCTCTGCTGAACCTTGACGCCTCACCTTCCTCCAGCCACGTCTGCTTTGGCTCCCCTCTCTTCACAAGCTGCCACTCCATGTTTTTATTTATTTATTTATTTTGCCTCAAGCACAATTTTTAGTCTTAAAGTGCAATTAAAGGTGACGGTGCCTCACCCGGGGCCAGACGGCACAGATGCAAGCCAGGGAAGGACGGATGACGAGACAGAGGGACTGAGGGCGTGTGAAGCGAATGTCCTGTTAAAGTCAGTGTGAGTCTTTAACAAAGAAGCTCAACATATCATGCGTAGTTCTTACATGGGAATTCGTGTGCGATTCCCCGATGTGACTGTGTGCGCCTGCCCCAGGTACAGTGAATACATAGACAGAAGAGGGGCTCTGTAACGGCTTATCCTCCTTCCCAGCAGTGAAAAACAACAGAGAGATGAAGAGAAGGTGACAGGGATGAAATAAAACAGGCTAGAAAGAGCTGCCGCCTGGAGCTACAGACATATCTGTAAATCTGTAAGCCTGTTTGTGCAAAGGCAGAGTAAAAGTTAGAGAGTAGGTGCAGAGCACAGGGTAGTACGGACAGTAGAGAGAGAATGTAAATAGCATGGAGTAGTATGAACAGAATGCAGACAGAGTATGTGCAAGGTATGGGGTAGTATGGACAGGTTATAAAAGAGTATGCACAGAGCATGGTGTAGTATGGACACAGTACAGAGAGTATGAGCATAGCATAGGGTAGTACAGGGAGAGTATGTGCAGAGCATTGAGTAGTATGTCAGATCTTTTTTGACAGTTTTCCCCTGTCTGTCAAGAAAGTTTGGCCTCGGGATTGAATCCAGGAAAATATAGGAATGTATTGAAATATGCAAATGAGGTGGCTGAGATGTGACCATGTCAAAGATAAAAGCGCGACGGCCGCCTATTATGGCGTCACAAGAGCCAGGCCGCTGACAGGGGTCATCTGGCCTTCTAGTGACGGCATCTGCATCCGGCTCACTCTGCCCTGCTGCCCAGCAGTGGGTGACTGAAGAGGCACACAGATCTGTCCAGCTGCCTTAGTGTGTTCACAGAAGCTCAGGCAGCTGGCAGGTCACCCACGGGTACAACCATGCAACATCTTCATCATTTCCAGCAGATATATTTTCCAGGCAAAGCAGAGTTTCCTCACCTCTCCCACCAGGTCCTGCTGCTCTGCCTCACCCTGCACTAGTTCACCTGGGTTCCCGATTGGACAAGCTGCTTGTGATTTATTGCTGGTAACCAGCTGCCTGTATTCATGCAACCAGCCACTAAGGGGCACTGTCGCATTTAATGACTCATGTCTGTAATAGAAGCTAAGCCAATGTTAGTGTAAGCAGTTTGTAGTGATCACTCCAGTCAGTGGGTGTCGCTGTATTGCCACCCTGGTCTTTTAGCACAGAGAAAACTGCATTTACGGTAGTATTTAGTGTTAGTGCAGGAGGAGAGTGTTTTAAAAACTGCTATAACATCTAGTCAATCCCACTGTCTCTTTCCTAGGATCCCTGCTGAGTCAATTTGATGACTTTCACGGCCTAAATGTCTGCTACAGCCATCTCTGGCGATCAGGTGAGCCATCCTACCTGAGCAGAGGAGTGTTAGCACCTGGTCTTAGTGCAGATGGTACATTTGACCACATTAGCTAATTACTTCATAAGATATAAGCTGCTTACAGACACATCACACAATCAGTGTGACCCACCCATCGCAGAAGGTCATTCACCTTCAGCAATTTTGTAATACATCCTTTCATGTAATGAAATATACACTCATGACCACTCTATTAGGTACACCTTGGTAATACCGGGTTGGACCACCCTTTGTGTTCAGAACTGCCTTAATTTTTGATGGCATGGATTCAGCAAGGTGTTTGGAACGTCCTGAGACGTTCCTCAGACTTTGGTGCATGGTAACAAGATAGCATCATACAGTTGCTGCAGATTCAAGAAACCAGTGTGAGATATGAGCTTTGTGACACATTGTCCTGCTGGAAGTAGCCATTACTGCTGGGTACAATGTGGTCATAAAGGGATGGACATGGTAAGTAGCAATACTCAGGTAGGCTGTGGCATTTAAGTGATGTTCAGTTGATACTAAGGGACCCAAAGTGTGCCCAGAAAATATCTGCCATACCATTACACCACCCCAGCCTGAATTGTTGATAAAAGGCAGGGTGGATCCATGCTTTCATGCTGTTTATGCTAATTTAAGACCCTACAGTCTGAATGTCACAGACTTATCAAGTGTACCTAATAATGTGGCGGATGAGAGTATATTGAAACCGTAAGGAAAGTTTTTAATCAGAATTCTCAGCTAAATTATGTAAGGTAATATATGTTGGCCATGTTCGGAAATGCTTATTTCTGTAAAACTGAAACCTTTTAATAATAAACATTGATTGTTTATGCTCTAGCACCCTCTTGTGGTCACTGATAGGTTTGCCTCATCTGTGCTTCAACTTCCGGCATTACTGGGCTTTGATTGTATTGTTATTATTGCTATGTAAACTCACCGAGAGGCTCGGGTGGGTGTTATTTAATTAGTTGGTTAGCACATGGCTGGTGCTTGAGGTTGAGTGGATTCTGTTAGTCTTGAAGATGCTGATTTGTCTTAATCTGGTTAAATGACATTAGTGTCTTTATTTTCTCATCTTGTCTCCCACACCCTGATGTCTCCCCGACTGTCACTTATCAGACACTAACCCCACAGTTTTACGCCTACACGCTGTCCTCATCCTCAGGGACACCTCTCTTTAGAATCTGGCCTGGACACTGACCTGGACAATTCTGTCAGTTTCAGTTTCTGTGTATCTGTGTATTTTTCACTGTGTGATGTTTAGTGGCATTTTAATCAGTATCAAAAGCTGTGCTTAGAACATGCATCAGGGTTTTTGGACGATGGTGCCTGTGCATGCCACACTTACATTCAAACACAGACGGAGATACGAATGAGTGTTGGGTGTTCACTGCTCGTCAGTCTGCCGCTGTCTTCGAACCGAGGCATTTCCTGCATACGTGCCTGTGGATTTCCTGTTTTTGTTGCTTGATTTATGAAAAAACACAAATGCGCGCACACACACTTCATTCGTTAAAAATAAGTTTTATTGACCATGAAAAAGCGAATGCCCACACTTTTTCCATGAAGGGCACCTGCTCTACTGGTACAGACCTTGGGGGCCAGTCTGTCTCTTCATGACCAAACAAACACCCAGGAATTCCTGAACCTGTTTCTTCTCTCCGTATCACCTTCTTTGGCACACAGGCCACATAATCTGGACCCCCCCAACCCCACAGTTCTTGATACTCATGACGCATATAAGTACAAAAGTAAGTATAGTACAAGATATCTCTGTATGCACTGCCATTCACAAGTTTGGGGGTCACACATTTCCTTATTTCCACAACAAAGCTAAAAATATCAAGTGAGTCAGAAATGCAGAGCAGACATTGTTAATGTTGTAAATGTAGCTGGAAACAGCTCATTTTTAATGCAATATTTACACCGGTGTACAGAGGCCCACTATCAGCAATAGTGGTTCGGGGGCAGGTTGTGTTTGCTAATCCAAGGTTATCATTTTAACCCTGGGGAACCCACGGGGTCATATATGACCCTACCTTTTATTTCTGCCTTATATTCAACCCACTCATCAAAGTGAAGATTTTACTTTTGTTTTTGGGTTGTATATGGTACGAAAAAAAAAAAATTAGAAAAAAAACTAGCTGAAAACTAACGTGCTGGTTAAAGAAGCAAAACTTTAGGTTAGTTGAGAATCTGGAGTGTCTGCAGTAGTGCGTTTGATTGAAGATGCAAAATAGTCAGAATTAAGAACCTTCTTAAACTCATCAGACTTTTCAACTTCTGTGAAATGAAGGCTATTCCATGGGAAATTTCTAAGTGACCCCAAACTCTTAAACGGTAGTGTACAAAAGCTTAATAATGATTCAAAGAGCGATTGCTCTGTGGTGAATTGACCAGGGGCTGGGGGTAATTATCTACGCTGATAAGGAGGGTGTTGGAGCTTCGTTGTTTATGCCGAAGTCACGTCAGCTTTGCTTAATCAGATGGGCTGCAGTTCAGTTTTCCGGTCCCTCAGAGGACACGTCTCTCCCATTCCGTCTGTCTCCCATCTGACTCTAACCCAGACAGGAAGGTCTTCCTTTCCCTCTGAAGGATTTTCTACTTTAACAAGCTGACACATAGATTTGCTAATATAATTTTACACACATTGTCCGTTCAACATATGTGACTCCACCTGTGGCTTTCACAGAAACACAGCTTTTCCAATACTTTTGGCTGAAATGGGCTTCACCTGCTTTGCACACCTACTAAAACTCTGGATTTTTCAAGCAAAGGAGAGCCCCCCCCCCCCCTCAAATAAAACCCCCAGCCCCTAACCCTCTTGTCTCATATCCAGGACAAGACAGTCCCACTACTTTAATCTGGTACCTGCTGGCCTGCAAGTTCACAGGTTCAATTTAATTGATTTTTATATAGGGCCTTTCACAACCCAGTCACCCCAAGGCACTTTTTAGTGTATCTGAAGCTCTTGCAAAGTCAGTTTATGTGGCTTGACTATTTTGTACTTAATGGTTTTAAATATTGCAGCAGGTGAATTTCAAGACAGATTTTCCTGACCTCAGCGCAGACCCCTGCTCTCCCCGCCCCACGACTCTCTCTCTCTCTCTCTCTCTCTCTCTTTTTTCTTCTGGCTTCCTGTCACAGAGGAAGTGCCTCTGCCCTCAGCCTTCTTCCCCATTGGCTGTCTCAGCCGGCTATGATTCTGGAGAGGTAGAAGCGGAGGAATGCAGACAGTGGGGATGAGAGAGCGGGAGGCAGCGGAGGAGCAGGAACAAGCCAGAGGTAGGAATCCACACAGCTGGGAGGCCTGACAGGAGAACAGGAGAGGTGGCGAGAAGGAGGTGGGCGCAAGCAGGAAGAAACGAGGCCATAGAAGAATGAACCGAAGTAAAGTCAGGAAGAGGCAGACAGGCAGAGGACAGTCAGACAGACAGAGAGGACCGGCTGAGAGGACACGCAGAGGACAAGCAGAGCATGCTTTGGCCAACGTTGGCAGTGCAGTGTCAGGACATGCTCACGATGGAAGATGCACATCTATCTGCCAGTATATGGCGCGGTTCTTTTTCTCTCTGTGCCGTCTCTCCCAATCCTTGTACCAGTGTCTGGTGTCCAGGTGACGCTGGCAGGGGTTTGGGGGGGCGGAGCAAAGTGCAGTACACCTGACCAATTGGATGGGGAACATTCCCCACTATCATCATCGTCTGCATCATTATTTTTGTAACTGTGTCTTACTTGCATTTTCTTCTTGCTTGCTTGAATTTGCTGCCGTACAGCTTTAAACTCTCTTGCAGCTGTGTTTGTATTTGAGCATGTCCCCCATGACACATCAGAAAATATGAAATACCATTGTTTGATTTATTAAGAGTTATTTGGAATGATGTCCAGCTAACTGTGGAGTGACATGAATTTTGTGTGCATGGTTTGTGAAAATAAAGTCCAAGTGTAGAATATGCCGCGTTCCTCGTGCTCTCTTGCCGGGTGACAAATCAGCCACTTAATGCTGCTGATGTCTGGAAGATTCACCTCACGTATTTATGTCCACTCCGCGCCTTTCCCTGTTGATTAGCAGGAAGTATAGCGAACACTCCCAGTGTGCACCCAACCAGTGACAAAAGTACAGGAAATTCATTTAAGGTGTCGCCTCCCAGTCTCATCCCGTTTTGTTCGTGTTCATCCACTTCTGTCTCTCCAGAATCGCAGCCGGCTGAGACAGCCAGTGAGAAGGAGCCGGTAGGGAGAGGCCCTTCCTCTGTGCGGGGAAACCTGAGGTGAAAAGAGAGAAATAGATTGAGAGATAGAGAGAGTTAGAGGGGTAAGAAGGGGTCAGTACTGGGCTCAGGAAGATCTTTCCAGTTGTTACTCGATACTGCTTGCGTGGAGAAGGGTGACCTCAGACACTTGATTGCATTAGTGCGATAACATAAGCATTTTTTGGATCTTTTTCAAACTTCACTGGACTTTTGTATAGAGGAAGGTCTGGAACTGATATTATTTTAAGCAGCAGCACTAGGTGGCAGCAAAAGGCGGCTACAGAAGAAACTTGGTCTTGTGAACATAGTAACTCAAAATGTTTCTGATGGATCTTTCTCAAACTTCATAGGAATATGGTATGGGTGATGTGGGGTCTGTTGTATGTTGGACCAAATTTCACCAGAACTGAAGCAGTGTCACTTAGTGGTGGCAGATGAAAAGACAACTACAGATGCAGATCTGGTGAACCTGGTTACATTGAGACACGTTAAGCAAAGGTGGGCTATTAATAAATATTTCTTTCTAAGAATTGGGGGGAGTGTGTGCGGGGGCTAAACATGTAGGAGTGTAGGAGGAGTATGGAATGGATGGTGGGCGGGGAGCAGGCAATCCATGGTTGTTATCTAGTTTTTCTTTAGGAAACTGATGCAGAAAGTTATCGTACTTAAATAACTTTTTTTATGTAACCCTGCATTAAATACCAGCTAATTACTTTTGATGCGTCAGTACTGTTAGTATCAGATAGGTTAAAAGTTTTACTCAAGTGGTATTTTAATGGATGACTTTTAACATGTACCAGAGTAATTATCTTCTCAACTTTTACACAGCTATGATTCTCACGTACTCTGTCCATCACTGCTTTGGTGGCACTAATCTATGCTTAATGCCCCCCAAGTTTCCCTTCCATGTAACAGTATGCATCTTTCAGTTTGGGCCATCGTGACCATGGGTTCAGGGAAACGATTTCTTAGGCGAAGTGTGCTAACACGCTCTTCATCAGAACTACAGTAAACGAGTTCTGGGAGAGGCTCTCAGTAGCAGAGTATGCTATCATGCTCTATATCAGAACAACAGCAAATGAGTTGTGGGAGAGGCCCTCTGTAGCGGAATACACTATCACGCTCTTCATCAGAACTATAGTGAATGAGTTCTGGGAGAGCCCTCTGTAGTGGAGTATGCTAACACGCTCTTCATTATAACTACAGTAAAGATGGTTCCGGGAGAGGTATGCTAACACGCTCTTCATTATAACTACAGTAAAGATGGTTCTGGGAGAGCCCTCTGTAGCACGCTTGCTTCTTCTTGCAGATCCAGGCTAGTCTTGTCTTGTGTTCTTTCTTTGCTTATGTTCTCAGCGCGTCTACCGGTCAGACTGCACGGAGGCCATCGCTATAGTGCAGCCACACAAGCTCAGGAGTACAATAGGCACCGCAGCAGGTGGAATCCCCCCCCCCCTCTGTTTTTCTCACTGACTTTAGACCCGCATATTCTTTCCTTTCAGGCATGTATCCTCTTTTTCTGCAGGGGTTTGGGGTGTGAGCAGCAGGAGAGGGAGCATGACGCTCATAGCATATTTCAGGCATGTGACATGAGCCATGAACACCAAGTGGGGACTGATCCTGAGAATAGAACTGGGGGTCCAGCGGCATTGAGTTTCATGTGGCCTGTGTGTGTGTGGGGGGGTGCTGTGTGCGATCCGCCCCCCCAGTGCAGGATCACTGTCACCCATCTGTCTTGGCCTGGGATCCATCCCGGAAAGGCCAGGACAGGGCCTCTCCCTGGCTGGGATGTCCATCATGGGGCATACGTGCACACATGCAGTCACACGTCACATGCGATTCTGAGACGCCCCCAGTCGCACTGTGGGGATCTGGCGGTGCCTCAGTCAAAGCAATTTGCCACGGGTGAAAATAAATAACTCAAGAGCCACAAAGACACAGCATGTATTTACAGTGTTTGATTAACAAGTACGGGGGAATAGCAAAACTAGACTTGTGAGTAGTAGATCGTTCTATCACGGCTACTGTCGCTAAGAGCTAAGAGAGAGGTTTCTATGGAAACGAAACGTAATAATTTCACTCAAACTATAAAAGGGAAAGTGAGCATTAAAGGGATATGATTTAACATGAGAATGTGCCGGAAACTGGCCAGTTTAAAGTCAACGTGAGAGAGGAGCATGCTCTCCGCAGTGTCCTTCAGCATCAGCTTCTCCCGGGGGTCCCAAATGTCGCCGATCCGTTCATGCTTGCTCTTCTTGCCGGGCCCCTCCTTCAGTATGTGTATCTCTCAATGCGGAGTATCTGGCAGTACATCAGCAGGGAGAATCCCAGGGCCAGGACCTGCAGGGGGGCAGGCCGTGCAGACACTGAGGGTCCCGCTGGGGTACCGGCACCGAGCACTAACTTGGCCGTGGTCCTTTAGTTTTGGTCCTTAGTTTCATTCCAGAGCCCAGCGGAGCACCCAGGAAAAAATGTACAATAAAAGTTCGCAGTAAAACTTTGAAGAAGCGGTTCAAACACGGGTTCGAGCCACTACCTGGACGACGCTGATGCAGATCCCGAAGACCAGGATGGATATGTTGTTCTTGAAGAGCCAGTCCCGGGCTTTCTGGTAGCAGCCCTGGGGGGTAGAAGCAGCAGGCTGCTCAGTGACATGCTACGGAGGCACATTCATCCCCCCGCCTGCGAGCGGTGCTCTGCTGACCTCGCTCCAGCACGCCCCATTACTGCAGCAGGAATCCGGCCAAGAGGAATTCGTCACATTCTGCCAGTCCGTGGCGCTGTTCACACCGCAGCACTTCAGCTTGGGGTGGGGTGGGGGGGGCAGAACAGCTGTTAGACCCACCACCCCTTATGCCCACACACACACACACACACACACAGACTCGCGTACCTATCTAAATGGGGACCGTCCATTCATTTATATGGGAAAGACCCTAATCCCAATCACAACACCCATAACCCCTACCCAGCCCTAACCATAACCATGGTAGCCAACCCAAATACAAGACTTTTTTGGCATTTTTACTTTTCTGATTGCATTCACAGATTTTTATAAGATTGAGGTTATCCTAATGGGGACCTGAAAATACGTCCCCAAAAGTGGGGAAATTTCAGGTTTTTTCACACTTTGGGGACATTCTGGTCCTCAAATATGATCTATGCAAACCCACACACACACACACATACTCACCATGTGCTGCATTTTGTCCCATGCCGTCCTGAGCCGGTCGTCTGTGCTGTATGTTTTCATCCCTTCCTTCAGCTCGCTCTGAGCCTTTTCGTCCAGCTGGGTAGGGAGTGGGTCACAGCGTGGGGGTTGAGGTCACACAGCGTGGGGGTTTTTCTTATCAATACACATATAGATATAACAGGAAGACCACTGCAGAATGATCAGCTCTGTAGGTAGGATACTGGGGACATTTTTCTGGGATACTTTGGAGGTGGGGCTCACCTGCTTACGGAAAATGTGTAGAATGAGCACCAGGATGATTTCTGTTATGACGACCAGGAGCAGAATAATGAAGAACTGGGGAGAGGGCAGAAAGGCTGGGGTCAGGCAAGCTGATTATCTGCACTATTTGAGCGGCATGTCAACATGTCCCTGCGCCTGTTTTTGTGCTGCTGGTTGCATCACATCCTGCTTTTCTTCAGTGATGTAACATCCTGTCCAGCATGCTGTTGCTATCAGGCCGCACCCTCCTACCGTCATTAGCAAACAGCGTTGCTCCTTCAGGGCCCCCAGGCAGCCCAGGAACCCTGTCACCATGGTAATGCCGCCGGCCACCAGAAGCAGAGTAGCAGCTGAGAGGGATGGGAAGGAGACGGGTAGGGAGGAGAACTCGGCCTGGGTGAAGGAGAGCCACACTCCCACGCCAAACAGGCCACACCCCCCGAGCTGCGCGTGTCCACACAGAAACAGCTTCAGATACCAGAGGACTAACGACAACAAAAACAACAACAACAGCAACAACAACACCAACAACAATAATAATAAGGTGTCTTATTATGCTAATCAGTGGTGGGAAAAGTATTACATTTTCATATTTAGGTAATAGTACAAATTTTACTTAATTATATTCATTCACTCGACAGGTTGGAATACAGTATTGTAAGTTAGTGTGCATCTCAAAAGGGAAAACTGAGTCGTGTATTTTCTTTTTATTGAGCAAAAGAGGTGAAGCTTTCAGAGCCAGCATGCTGATTAGCGGAATGACTCAATCTACAGGCCAGATTTAATACTAAATTATAAATATTTCACAGGCCTGTACTCTGAGACCTCGTATAAGAGCGAATGAGCCGATTGAAACCCTCTACCAGCACGGAAGATGGCTGATCGCTCAGTGCAATCATCACTGACATGTCAGGGGTCGCTCAGTGCAATCATCACTGACATGTCAGGGGTCGCTCAGATCATAACTATGCACACTGATGACGTGTAAATATTAGAGACAATTTTGCTATGTTAATTGATATATTGTGCATCTCTCGATATTTTCTACCTTTTCCTAAAGGACAATATGTAATTTATGATAAGAAAGATAGAAAGAAAGAACAAGGTACTGCGCAAGAACTCTGAGAGAAAATCTTGACTTTCTTGATTCAGAGTGAGGAAAATTGTAATTCATGTTTCATCCAGAATCGTTCAGCCCTACTCAGGTGCGCTGCATGCAATATTAGGCCTATTTCTTTAAGTAAGGTGAGTAACAATGGTTATCCAGAATGTATAGGGGGAAATTCATTATTTGGCTCGGAAATGTAGCAAAGTGAATGTAAAAAAAAGTTGCAATAATTTAAAAGACTCAACTGAAGTTCAAATCCTGAATAACCTATGTAAGTTTTAACTTTGTAAGCATTTGATACTTTGTTAACATGCACAGGATCTGACTGTATCAGGGAAAGGACACACAAAAACCTGGCTGCAGGCATGAAACGGCGCTGACCCAGAAGATGAGGTTGAAGATGAACATAAGGTACTTCACAAAGCTGAAACAGTGTCCCGAAATTGCCATCCTGGGCAGGAGAGAGAGGCGTGTGTCACAGCAAAGCCACTCCTGTCACTGTTACAGGCACACGGCATCACACAGAGCAACTGCCCAGAGACTGTGAAGTTTCTAAGCTGTTTATTGTTCCACACGGAGGAAGTTGAGCAGGACGTGCCCACCCTGAAGGCAAAAGGCGAGCATGGCTGCAGTATATGGCCTCGGTATGCCATGTGCATGCTTCTGTGCTATACTCGTACCCACTTCCAGCTCTGTTCATGCTCTCCAAAAGTCTCTCTTGCAGTGTAGCATGAGCATCCCCACTGCATCCCCCCCGCCGTCTACGGAGATGCTGCTTTACGCAAATCGCAGACAGTATGCTGGCTTAAGTCTGAACACAGGTCACTCTGGGCTGGTTAACTTAATTGCATTAGTTCATCTCACTCATCGGAAAGAATGCATCCCTGCATTTACTGATGAAGTCTGCGAGCGAAACTCAAGCCCAGAGCAGCTGGCAGGGCAGTCAGAACAACCCCCCCCCAGGCTGCTTACATCTACGCAGTTTCTGCGTCTGAACTTTTGATTCCATACCTGCCGTGTAGATGCTCTCCTCACTGCAAGATGATGGTTGAAAGTATCTCCGGTCAGTTCGGTTTTGATTTTTGGTCTCCTGAGCGCAGGTAGTCCCCCGAGATTTTAAGCACACCCTCCTCTGCTTCCCGTTTTTAAATTATTTTCAAAGCCCATATAATGGCTGTGTAGCTGCCCTGCCTGGCATTCCGGTCGGGGCTGCTGTTAATCTCTGCCGTCCTGCTCTCGCCTTCCTTTTTGTGTCATTCCCTGGTAACTTTCCTGTTCTCAGTGAGCCTCCCTCTTTCCCTCTTCTCCTCAATAACTTCCAGATGTGTGTGCGTTCTTTCTCTCCCTGCCTCCCTCTCTCTCCCTCTCCCTCCTCCTCTCTCTCTCTCTCTCTCCCTCCCTCCCATATGTGTTCTTCCTGAGTCCCTCTCTCAGCCCCTTACTTCTGTTACTTTATCTCTTTTCCTCTAAACACTTTAGTTTATTTGCCAAATTGTTTTTCCATCAGATTTTTGGGTTGCCCCCCCCCCCCCCCCCCCCCCCCCCCCCC
>JAODKL010000045.1:4212990-4258830 GCA_026780765.1 Petrocephalus schoutedeni | reverse complement strand
ACTCTACGCATGTGGAATTTGTGAGTGCTTCCCCCCCAGGCTGTGCTGGTTCCCTGCTCAATTTTTGGATCTTATAATTATTGTTTGCAGGACAGCGATCGGTAATGCCTGTTGGTACTCAATCCAGACACACGGGCATTGCTGTCCAGACCCTAAGCTTGACCAATTTGTGTGTGCGGTCAGTGTGTTGGGTTGCAGAAATACCTATCCCTTACCCTGCTCCCCTAGGGTAGGCATGCACACCCACACCTTTTCCCCCCGTTTGGCAGCAGGCCGAAAGCTTTCAGGCGTCCTGAGCCGATGGCACTGTGCCTGACGTGCTTTAATGGTCTCAGTGTCTGTTTATCTGCTAATTGCCAGTCACCAGTTTCTGTTGAGCCATTACATTAACAGTTGAACATGGGCTTTTATTTTTAATTACACTGACAATCGAATGGTCGACTGCTCCCCCCCTCGTTCACAGTTCATCGCACTGCTTGTCCCCCTTTGCTCTCCCTCTGTCTGCCCAAAACCCCTGCAGGTCCTCCGGCGTGATCCTAGGCCTCTCCCAGGCCTCCTCCGCCTGCCTTCTCTTCCACCTCTCATGGCCTCTGAACATCCTGCGCTCTCCCTCTCTGCTTTGGGCCGCCGCAGGTGAGCCGTTAGCGTACCAGAACTCCACTCTCTCCTCTATCGAGGCCCTGGGCTTGGCCCACAGGACCCCGGCGTCCCGGCCCTCGCCTCCCCACTGCGGCCGCCTCTGTCTCTTTCTACTCCGTCGGACGGAAAGGCGCACCCACAGGAACACTGAGAGCCCAAAGAAGGCCGTAGCAATCACACTGAGAGCCCACAGGATGATGAGGCAGAGCAGCTTAGTGGATCGAGGTGAAGGCAGTGTTTCCGCTGTGTCACATGCCGGCTGGCTTCTTAGTGTGAACGCACTGCTGGTTATTAGTCCTCTGCCTCTCGTGCTTCCTCCAGGAGAGCTTTCTTGGGTGACTGTGTGGACATTTGTGCTCAGAAAGGCCCGTGATTCTGTCTCCCCTTGGACGCTCGTGTTTGGCCTCGTATTTGGTGCTGCAGTGCTGCTGCCATAACTGTCAGAATAGACTCCGTGTTCATTGATTGGTGTCACTGCTGACGTACTGTACTCGCCGCTGGGCTCTGTTAGCCTGTCATCATCGGCTTGGTTCCTGTTTGTTCCAGCCTGGGTGTACCCTGATGCTGTGGTGTAGGTGTCGTGTTCTGGTGTCGATCCTGCTCTGGGGACCTCCTGGGAGCTCCTCGGCATTCTGTCTCCTGTTGTGAATCTGTTTTCCGCTCCGGTTTCACTTCTCCCCCCCAAAGACGAGGGGCTGGATTCTGACGTCAGCGTCCACGCTGGCGTTGAGGTTCGGGACCCGGGTATGGCGGTCTCTGCCAGCGCCTGGGAGCCGACTGTGATCACACGCGAGTGCGCCGGACGGTCCGTCTGACTGGCGGCTGTGAGCTCGGAGGCAGGTGTGGTGTTATTGCGGTTGTACGGCTGAGATAGCGTGGGGTCGGAGACAGATGCAGAAAATGCGAAGAGATAAGACAGTGAGAGAAAAACAGACATGGATGACTGCTTCATTATCTAAGAGAGGGAGAGAGAATGGGCTCAAAATTAGCAGCTATAATGTACCGCGTTAACGACGGCGGCCTCGCACTAGATGTCTGTGGTTTCATTTCTGGTATTCACTCGTCACTTCCGTGTAGGCGATAGCTCTTTTACTCAAATAAAGCACCTTGTGCTCAAGTGAAAACGGCCCTTCCGTGTTCGAAATGTTGCACCAAACCGGCATTTTGAGTCTATAGATAAACACAACAGAATACATGCCTACCTGGCTCTTTAGTGCTCTGTCTTCCTCTTTCTCCATCATTTCCTTGTTTGCTTCTAAAAAACATTCTGGGCCTTCTGGGAAACTGCTAGCCCCCCAAGAAAACGGGTATTGACGTTGTGCAAAGAGACGGGTTAAATATGACAGCGGAACACAGAGGCGTGTCCGCATGAGGCAGGATGTGGCCGCTGCTCTCTGAGAATGAGTAAACCATCCTGTTGAGTAATTTCAGTTTGTTTTCAAAACTCATCAGAGAAAAACATATCCATGATCGTACTAAACAGCTGACAGCCAAAATGATAATAGATAAAATAACTTTATTGATATGCCAGGGAGTAATTCCTTTGCATTCGGTAGCAAGGTAGGCAATTAAACTGTGGATGAACACAGACTTATAGTGCAAAATAAGACAAGGTAGTTCACAAGATTGTGAGCGCAAGATAGTGGACAAGTGAAAATGAATTTTAAAAGTACAAAGTACACATTAATAAGATTAATAATAATTAATTATAATGACAGTATTAAGTAAATTGCTATAAATGCAATGTAAGTTAGCGGAACAAGAGAAAACAGATGGAAGGTGAAGAGTCATCCACTGTTCGCAGAGCCATTAAGCACTTTTATAATGTGGGTTCTGTAGGGAGTTGCGTGTGTGTTTAATAGCAGTGCGGGTTTCTATGCTAGGCTAATCCCCGTCTGGGTCACACTGGCTAAATAGCCTGTACTTTTCGTCCCTTGTGCTGAAGCTCATACTCTGCTTCTCTGGATGGTGGATTACCTCAGATTAACAAGATGAGATGTGCGCATCGGTCAGATTAAAATCGGGGGGAGTGTGAAAGTGATCGAGGCCACGGTCAGACAGACGTGGGGGAAGGAGAATGGCAGAAGGAGAGTCTGACAGGGGGAGAGAAAGTGAGGGAGGAGAAGAAGGAGAAGAGGGAGAAGAATTTCAAACATGGATGGGGCGAGAGAGGTGGAGCTTAGGCGACAGAGATCTTGAGGACTGGAATGGGTTATTGAGTGAGGAGGAGCCCGTGGATGGGGTGGAGGAGGCTAGGCCGGGAGATCCTGTCACCCCAAACAGCGTGCTGAGGCTGAAGGCCTACACCGAAGGTAAGCCTGTGAGGACGATGGTTCTTCCACAGCACATCCCATCACGGTGGCTCATCAGTGCTCGCTGTGTTCGCAGCTCTGGCTCAAAGTGCGCGCGTGTGTGTGTGTGTGGTGTGTGGGTGTATTAGGTGGAATTCAGCATGAGGAATATCCAAGGCTCTGCACTAGATGATCAGTTCCATTGTCACCCTGTGGCCCCAGCAGGAGCAGCACAGGACCCCTGGCTTGAGCACATAAGAAAAGCCATCATGGCTGGAGCTCTTCTGCTCTCAGCTGTGACTCATTTTGGATTAGCATCCTAATGCAAACCCATAACTCCCTTTATGTCCGCATATAAATACCGAGCAGCACCTACTTGGAGTATGTATCTGCAGAGAGTGCTCACTGAATAAACCGCTGTCTGCCGGACTCCCGGATTTAGGCCAGATGAACCAGACAACATGGCACTGGAAAGACATGCTAATCTCAGATTTTTTTTTTATTGTACTCAGATTACCTCTGTGCTCCCCAAGACAACATCTACAACATCAACTTCTCACGTTTCAAGATTCGAGATTTAGGAACAGGGGCGGTCATATTGGACCTCCACAGACAGTGCCCGACTGGTGAGTGTTTGCGCTAGCCTGGTAACTAAATACATGGGTGACAGCATCATGCTCCAGATGAAAGTGGACAGCACTGCCCTCTATCTGCGTTATGCTATAAGTGCATCATGCGGTCCCACTCTACCACCAGTGGAGCACATACACGCATTTTCATAGTAAGCAAGACTGGATAGTGTCAGACGGCATCAGGAAATCAGATGGTACATAATCATCTGCTCCTTACAATGCCCAATGGTAGGAACATACCCATTCCTGACAATATTGGATGTTTCATGCTGTTTGCACCTTAATTTCCATTTCTCGGCACTTATCCAAGTCTGGTACATGGAGGCACTGCACAGAGTTCCCCCTTTGGAATACTGAGGCATTCCCAAGCCAGTCGAGAGATATAATCTCCCCAGCATGTCCTTGCTTTGGACTGGGGTCTGTTCCTGTTAGGACAAGCCGGACGCACCTCCTTGGGGAAGTCAGTGTAGGCATCCTTAACAGATGCCCAAACCACCTCAGCTGGTTCCTTTAGAGGTAGAGAAGAAGTGGCTCTGTTTTGGGGCCCTCCCAAATGTCCGAGCTGCTGACCTTATCGCTAAGGCCCAGCTCATTGGCCAGGCACACCCCAGAGATCGGGACCATAGGAGAAGGTAGGAACATAGATCAACTGGTGAATCCATAGCTCTGCTTTTCAACTCAGCTCTCTCTTCAGACCGCATAACTACTGTCAGGACTACCCAGCACCACCAGGTGGTGATCAGTTGGCAGCTCAGCTCACCTGAGTGTCCAAGATAAATATAGTAACAGATCTGATGATACGACTACAAAACTGCTCAGCGAGCTATGGCCTTAGGTGTTATGCTGCCAGGTGCACTTATGAATTCCCTTATGCTTGAACATAGTCAAACAGTGGCTAACACAAAACTACAACAAAACAGCACTCAGGTGTTTACACTGGGCAGGTCTATCCTCCCAATCACACCCTTGTATGTTTCCATGTCGTTACCCACACAAGTGTTAGAGTTTTTCACAGTTGCTTTGGAACATTTCTCAAATGACAATTGACATTTACAAAACAAGAGCAGTCACCACACTATAATTTCACTTCTGCACAGCAGAGCATCATTTTTCATTGCTTGACAAAAATTTCCAAATGTTTTAGTACATATATGCAAATGGTTTTATACAATTGTCATCATTTGGCACAATTATCAGTTGCTTAAGTCCAAAATAGATTATGTAGTTTCCCATTGTAATAATTTTACACCCAAATCTATATATGTGTGTGATCATCCTATCAGCCACCACATGTAAAATAGTTAACCAAGCTTTCAAAATGATTAAAAAATATATTCAAGAAATTGCAGTGATACAGCATTGGTGTGTCTTTGGTTCCCACAGAACAACCGTTTTGCTGTTTTTGTGTTATACAGTGCTGTGTGACTTTTTTGTTTGCTGTTGTACTGTGTTTTGAGATCTAAAGCTAAACCATAGTGTTGTGCTATATGCATGAACTGTTTTGAGAAATGGTCTTGTTTGAGAGTGATACAATTTTCCTCAATTGCTTCGGCACATTTCATGCAACATATTTAACATTCACAAGACTATAAGAGCATTTTTCAAAACAGTTCATGCATGAAGGACAACATTATGGTTTAGCAGCAAAAGCCTGTAAATTATCCAAAACAAAACAAAAGCTCATGTCTCAAAAGCAAATAATTCCACCAGTGAATTAGTCAGTACCACGAGAATCAAAATGCTTAGATATATTGTAAAAATGTCAGTGTAAATATGCTCCGTAATATAATTTTGAATGATTGTTGATTCTGACTTTCTCATTGTCACTGAATGATCATTCTTCTTTAGAAAACTGATACTTATTCATGTCAAAGACACCAGTTCAACATTGCAAGGCTCTACGTTACAGTATTTAGTTCACTGGCAAGAGAAAACATTTGCATGCACATGTAACTTCTTCAGATCTCAAGACTCGGTACAATAACAAACAAAGCAGTCACACTGCATCATCTACAATCATGTACTTTAGGAAGCAAAAACACTGTCCTGTACACTGACATACTGACAACATATCTAGCATTTTGAGCATTTTGACTCTCATGGTTAAAACGATGCTGATTATACTTTTCATTTTGGTGGCACTGACTAATTCTTTGATGGAATTATTTGTTTTTGAGACATGAGTTAATTGTCTTGTTAATAATCTATCGATTTGCCTGCCTGTTTGACTAAACTGCATCTTAAAGACAATATCTGTGCTTCATTTTGTACTGTTATCTTTTTACTATTATATTAAATCTCACTCTTGCAGAAATTACGGATGTGATCGACATGAATGCAGGAAGGTTTATTCAGTACCGCTTCAGCCCCGCATTTCTGGCACTGCGAGAGATTGGAGCCACGTAAGTGTTTCTGTTCTTATCGGGGACTGTCCATCTAAACTGAGTTTCCCCTTGTGTGGACTGAAAAAATGGGCCGTGTCTTGAGATCTGAAGAAGTCCCATGTGCATGCAAGTGCTTTCTCTGGACAGGTAACTTTACATATTGTAATGTAATGTGTTGTACAATGCAGTGTGACTGCTTTGTTTGTTATTGTACCGAGTCTTGAGATCTGAAGAAGTTACATGTGCATGCGGATGTTTTTTCTTGCCAGTGAACTACATACTGTAACGTAGAGCCTTGCAATGTTGAACTTTGTGTCTTTGACATAAATAAGTATCAGTTTGCTAAAGAAAAGTCAGTCACAATGAGAAAGTGGGAACTGACTATCCTTCATAATTGTGGAGCTCTGGTGCACACTTACACTAACATACTGACAATTTATCTAAGCATTTTGACTGATTGCTTGCTGATCATAGTTTTAATTTTGGCGGAACTGACGAATTCAATGGTGGAATTATTTGCTTTTGAGCCGTGAGTTAATTGTTTTGGATGAGTTATAGGCTTTTGCAGCTAAACTATAGTGTCGGTCTGTGTATGACCTGTTATGAGAAATGCCCTTGAGTCATGAGAATGTTTCATGAAATGTGACGAAACAATGGAGAAAATCTGTATTCCACTGCTAAAGAGGCTGAGTGTAAAACACTGTGCACGGGTGTGTCACACTCTGGCCAGGCTGGAGTTCACGGTGGGGGCCAAGGCCTTGAACAAGCTCCGGCTGATTGAGAGGCACTACTACCGGGAGCAGCTCCTAAAGACCTTTGACTTTGAAATTGGCTTCTGCATCCCCTTCAGCAGAAACACCTGTGAGCACATCTACACCTTACCGGAGCTGGACCCCCAGACAGGTCTGTAACTTTCACAAAGACAGTCAGGGGAGGGTGCGAGAACCTTAGCGGACAGGCTCTGACTTTTTCAACAGGTCAGGACAGTATGATTGAGATTAAACCTCATCACGTTGTGTTTTGTTTTAAACCTCCTACCCAATGCCCCTCTGACCCTCCAAACCCCCTTCTTCCTCCTCTTCTCCCCTTCCTGCTCTTTTGATCCTCCCCCTTTCAGTTGAGGAGATGATCGCTAGTCCATTCGAGACCAAATCAGACAGTTTCTACTTTGCCAACAACAAGCTCATCCTGCACCACAAGGCAGAGTATGCGTTCTGCGGAGACGAGAGGCACCAGTACTGACGGAGAAGGACTGTCCAGCATACAGCCACCAGTGACAAGGACTGTACAGCTGGGGCAGGAAGTAACGGAGAAGCCCGTGGTGAACATGACCACACATACACACACACACACACACACACACACACACACATGTTTGTATTCCTATCTTAGCAAAGACTTTCCATTCATTTCTATGGGAATAACCCTAATCCCAGTCACGACCCTTAACCACTAGCCAACCCTAACCTTAATCATAAGTAACTAAAGGAATTACAAGACTTTTGGCATTTTTATGTTTTTGATTGCATCCACAGATTTTTATAAAGTGAAGTCTGAAGTAGTGAGGACTGAAAAAATTAACCATCACTGGTCATGTTTTTTGAGGATTTGCTATACTTGTGAGGTCCTTTGGTCCAGTGCACACACGCGCACACACACACACACACACACACAAAGGGCATCACTGGCTTTTCTCCCATAAATTAGCTGTGGCACATTAGCATGATATTTTTCACCATGCACTCCTGCTTGTCAAAAACAATAAACTTCAAAACAAACACGTTTGTGTTTCTGCCTTCTTCCAGCCTGGCCTGAGGAAAGCTTTGCGAGTAAACAGGCCCGTGTTCCTATTTTAAAAGCCTCTTTCCCTCCTCTCTTCGGCCCTCCTGCCCTTTCTTCTGATGTTGAGTTCCCTTACAAACATCCTCTGCTATTTTCACCCGCACAATGCTGTATGTATTTGCCTTTGCAGCAGGGCTGCTTCCTGTCAGCATTATTACTGAACATGACCGCTCCTGGTCACGGCGGTCGGGTGTTCTCTCACTTTCTGTCACTTTGCAGTCCCGTTTTCTTCCAAACCAAAGCTGAGCCATTCATACGTCATCTTTGTTCAGTTATACTCACAAAATGAGCACAGCGATAACTCCTGACACCAGTGCACCAGGCATGGGTCAGTTACCCACTCCATTGTCCAGTACCGCAGTATACATGGGGGTTCAGCATCTCCCTGGACCTCATCACATCTATGATTTCTGGTTTTTGAGGAAGGATTGTTTTTTTTGTCCCTCTATGGATTAGACTCATCAAAGCATTTCCTGGTTTTTGCGTCCATATTATTATTTATTTAGTTTCCCGCGGAGTGAGGGCATGATTCGCTGGAGAGTCTGTGTCTTAAGTGCCTTTTCTCATTTCCCATCGATTTGTAGTGGGAGCCCCGCCTAGTCCCAAGTGGGGCGGAAAAAACAAGAGAGGGAGACCTAATGAATAAAAAGCGCTGCGTTTAACGGCGGAATGAGCGGCTCTCCATGCGCGGTGTTAACGATGTGCTGTAATTAGTTAGTGACGATGACACCCCCGGCTGGGTCTGGGAGCCGTGCGGGACGCTTTGTGGGGTGAGGCTGCTGTGCGTCCTGGTCCCCGTCTCGCACTTGTCTTTTCGGGTTCTTACTGGGGCAGGTGTCAGTATGAGTTCCCGGCTGCTGCTTGGGGCTGCGTTCCTGCTTCTGTCCGCCTCGGCGGCGCTCTGTGCTCGGTCAGGAGACTGGTACCCCCGGGCCTTGGTGAGTACTTATCCGCTATTAGGCTGTTAGTGTTTCCAGCGCCATCACATTATAGGAAAATGTCATCCAACATAGCTTTTCCTTTCTTCGGTAATATGTGAAATAATAATAATAATAATAAAAAAACAGTAATAACATTAAAATGATTAGCAAAATAAGTAGTGGTTTTATCTTTATAAATGTATTTAGAAATGCATAAATATTTGATATCGCCTCTGTAATGTTAAATTATGTATGTTAAATTAAAGAGGCGCTTATGAACAGTTTTGTATGTTATTTTTGAATTTTTTAATTATTTTATTTTTGAATTCCTTATGGGTCTGTATATATGAAACTTATGTATATACACGCATATTATATACATCATAGACAGATTAATTAATTAATTTATTTGTTAGTATTTGCTTTTTATAGACCGATTTATTATTGCTACAAGATAAAGATTAGAAATTTGTCCAAAAAAAAAATATGTATAGAAATTTGTCAAACGACAAAAATAAGAAATTGGGAGACACGTAGGTGGTTTTTAAAAATGCATAAGTATGTGATGAAACAGCTAAACACACTTGCAACAAAAAACAATCCCTGCTTATAATCTGTGTAAGGATCCTCAGTGGGTGAATATTTAAAAAAATTATAAATAAAAACAATACCCGGAGTTAATGCTGCGTATGACATCATTTTGTCTGGTGATGACAAAAGATGGCAATATCATTCTCACGATTGTGGTCAGTTTTTTTGAGGGATATCTTATGACTCGGCAGTGAAAGTAAGCTGTGCAGTTAGCAGGCTTAACTCTCCTTTCATGTGGACCACAGGACTGGCTGAGCCGGTATGGGTACCTCCCTCCTCCAGACCCTCGCACTGGAAAGTTGCAGACACGGGAGGGCATCGAGAGAGCCCTGAGGGAGATGCAGAGGTTCGCTGGGCTCAGAGAAACAGGCAGGCTGGGTAATGCAGCATCGCTCGCCTCGGCGCGTGCGGCTTTAGGGACGGCACCCCCCAGTGGGAACCTGAACAGTGCACTTCTCCACTCTTCTGATAGATGGCGCCACTCTCTCGCTCATGTCCACCCCTCGCTGTTCTCTGCCCGACATTGTGGGAACTGCCGACTTGCTGAAGAGGAGGAGGCGGTATGTTCTGTCTGGGTTGAGATGGGAGAAAACCGAGATCACATGGAGGTGAGAATCACCTAGAGCCAATGTGCTGCAGGAAACCCCATCTGGACACCCATGGGGGTTTTACCTACACAAACATGTTCTGAGGGTAGAATGACAAATGATTGGTTCAGACAGATAACCAATCTGGTCTTGTGTCAAATGTCAGACCAACCAATCAGATGTCTTGCCCCTGTCCCCTTTAGTTGCTTGGATCAGCCACCTCTACAATTGGTTATCTCTCTGAACCAATCATTTTTCATTTTGCTCTCAGAACATGTTTGTGTAAGTGAAACTCCGCAAGCCATCTGGACAGCCTACATCTGTTTGTAACTTTTTTGATTTTTATCTCTCCCCCTCTCCCCTCACCAGTGTCCATGGCTATCCTTCATCCCTTTCGCCAGATCTGGTTGAAATTGTCTTGAGATATGCCCTGAGTGTATGGAGTGAGGTCACTCCTCTACGATTTTACCGCCTATCCCGTAATAGCGGAGGACGGCAGGAAGAAGCTGACATCAGGGTCAACTTCACTCGTTCATTTCATGATGACGGGTACCCCTTCGATGGCAGAGGCGGCACGCTGGCCCACGCCTTCTTCCCAGGCGCAGATGCCCTCGCAGGAGACGCTCACTTTGACGACGAGGAGACCTGGAGCTTTGGAGGTGTGGGCTGGGCTGCGCTGTTCTGGGATCAGTTTCTGGGTGCTGTCATAGTGTCACTGACTGATGGCTTGTATAGGGAGTGAGACTTTCGGTGTGGCCTTGCTTGGCAGGTGACACAGACAGCACTGACCTCTTCACGGTGGCCGTCCACGAGTTTGGCCACGCCCTGGGCCTCTCCCACTCCTCTTCTGAGCACTCCATCATGAGGCCTTACTACCAGGGCTCAGTGGGAGACATTCTGAAGTATAGCCTATCTGCTGATGACAGACTGGGCATCCAGACTCTCTACGGTGAGCAGGGCTAGGTGTAAATTTCGTTTGGATGGCCCAATGTGACCATTTGTCAGTGGGCCCAGATTTTCATAGCTATGTCCCTGGATGTCTGTGATATGCTGGTAGAAATTGAACCTCCCTCCAAAACAAAACAAAACTCCTGCACACAGAATGAGTAGAAACCTAAGATATGCCACAATAGCATAAATAGCACTTGTGATGGTTATTTTTTAGTGAATGACCCAAATGGTCACTATGTGTCAGAACTGCTGCTCTTTCTCGCAGGGACGAGGACGACCTCAATCACGGCTCGTCCGGATGTGTCTTTCACCCCTGGGCTGCCACGTTTCCCCTCTCCACCCCCCCCCAGACCAACCACACAGTGAGTGATGCTGGAAGTGCCCTGCATGCCTGCAGGGCCAGTGGAAAAGCATCGAAATTATTAATGAATCCTATGGGCTTTTAGGACAGTATTATAGTTATTCATTTGTCAGTTCAGAATAATTCAGAAGGATGGGTGTGTACTCTTTAAATACTGCTAGCTCTGTTACTTTTGCACTCTGATGTTCTGTATGCTCACATGCTTGTCAGTTAATGATTCTTCATAGCTTTGGTAAGGGAATATGCAAATATGCTATTGAAGTTACAAACACACAGCCTGCATCCCGGAGAGATGTAACAGGCCATGTACCCATCTTGTGCCCCCCCCCCCCCCCCCCCAGCCTGGACCGCACTCTGCCAAATCGCTGCGAAGGCGGCTTTGATGCTGTGGCTAACATCAGGGGAGAGGTCTTCTTTTTCAAGGGTAGGTGAAACCCCAGTAAACCCGAGCTCATACACTCTGATGTTTGTGACAGCCTGGTCTGGCCATCATGGATGATCTCAGTAGCTGCGCTTGGTTCTTTTGGAAACATTTAGGAAATGTGCATCCCATGCAAAGCAGAAATCAGGGTCAGTGTTAGGGACACTGAGGGCCCAAAACAAAAACAAATTTCATGAGCCCCCCCCCCAAACTCACCTTCCCCTGACATAGTAACATTTATTATCAATATTTTAGCATAAAGTATAAATTAATAATATCAATGAAGCACATGCTTTAGCAGAACACACAAATAGGGCAGATTAGTCGTTGCGATGTGCTGTGTAATCGGCCGCCCTCAGGAGCCCCCCAGCTCGAGGCCCCAGGCAGTTGCCTGCCTTGCCTGTCCTGTTGCTACGCCTCTGGCAGAAACCCAAAGATCCACCACCTGCTCTTTAAACCCACTCACAGCTTTGTGATTTTCAGGTCCATATTTCTGGCGGATCCAAAGGTCGGGCTCCCTCGTTTCCTTTTCCCCGGCTTTGATTAGGAACTTCTGGATCGGACTCCCCCCCAGAATTAATAAAATTGACGCTGTTTATGAGAGGAAAAGTGGCAGCCATATTGTGTTCTTCATTGGTGAGCAGCAGGTCCAATTATTTTTCTTATAATTTGATCTATTTGATGATCGGTCGCCCGACAGAGGGCTACAGAATGCAATGCTGGTGAATAGTAGACGAGTACAAACTCGCATGAATCCTGCTGCATGCTTGTCAGACGGCACCTTGGTCATTGCTTGTCCTGTTGCGCAGGTGACCAGTACTGGGTTTTCAGGGATACAGTGGCCCTCCCTGGGTATCCCCAGCCATTGGCAGAGTGGGGGATGCAGATGGCAGGTGGGAAACGCCTCTCTAAGGTTGATGCAGCCTTTGTGTGGGCACACACTGGGAAGACCTACCTGTTCAGCGGGGAGGAGTTCTGGAGGTTTGACGAGTTGGGGAAAAGGGTGGGAATGAAGCCAGAGGGGGGGTACCCCAAGCAGGCCTCACTCTGGAAAGGGGTGCCCCCGGACCCAGATGACATCATCAGCTGGGGTGACGGTAAGGAATGGGTCCACACTTATCCTGCTACCTGTGCTACAATGACCCTCCCAATCCTCACTCCAGGCCTCCATCCTCAGTAACTCCATCATAATTACCTTTCAGGAGACACTTATTTCTTCAAGGATGACTCCTATTGGGTGCTGAAAAAAGGGAGATTGGACCAAGACAATGTGATCCCTAGATCCATATCAGCTGATTGGATGAGATGTGCACCACCACCAAGTATGACACCTTCTCCCACCAGTGGCAATGCTAAGTGCTATGACTGCATCTGTAAGAAGAATAGAGGGGTCAAAGTTCAGACCTTTCATTGGATGTTCTTGCTGTCAGTCTGTATAATAATCCTGTCACTCAAAGGGTATTAAGTACTTAACAATTTAGCATTTTCTTCGTAACTGACATTCTGTTATTGTCAGTCATTTTTGACACACAAATGCAGTGGGAAGGTTTAGAAAAAAATGTTCAAGGAAATTGTTTCTATTTCTTTTTTTATAAGATTATATAATTAATAAATGCAGTATATCTACGAATGCATAATATATCGAGTTTCATTGTACAACCAGGAAAATATTGTTTATTACAGTTATCTTATACATCCGACTTTTCATTAATGGACACGTGACAATAACCATTCAACAAGAGGCTATAGATTCATTTTGTTAAAGATATTCATAGAATTAAGAAATACCATTTATAGTTGATTCAGCTATGGCTTTAACTGAATTGTGACTAACAGAAAAAAGCCTTTAAAACGCTTTAATTTTTCGAAATAACCAAGTTAAGCACATCGAGAAATCAACCATTCAAACACTTACAGATGCCTGTAAGCACACAATAGTATAATTACAATTTGCTCCAGTGGTTAAGGAAATCATAGAAATAGCCTATGTTAGTTCAACATGTATGTCCAATATAAAATACATTATACAAAAATAATAATTCATAATTATCATCAATTATACATAATTCACATTCAATTACGGTACCGTGCTGGTCAAGGACAGTAAGTTATACATAAAATAATAAAATATTGTGCACTGTAAATCTCTTAAATAAGAACGACCTATTTACTGTTATATACCGGTATATGGAATTTCTAACCTGTGCGTTCCGTACAGTTTAAACTAAAGGTACTACATTGGAAACCGAGTTGTTTCTATGCGAATCTCCAGCCAATTTCTAATTGGGTGGGCGATCCCTGGACTTTTCTTGGGAAATGTAGTTTAATCGCGGTGGTTTCTGGGACGGGCTTTAACGCGTGCTTGCTCGACGCCGCGCGGAGCGACACGGATTCGACACGCAGTCCGCTTTTATCTCCTTCGGCGGAGCAGCCTTTTTAAAACTCATTTTCGGTGTTTCGTTTCCTCGAAGAGCTTTTCCATCCGTTCATCCACCGCTGACATTTTTTTTGGTTCGTTGTTTGCCCCTCCGTGTGCGGAGAATAAAGAGGTACGTTATCGCTAGCTTAGCTCTGTAGCTAGCACGGAAACGGCCGAGCAGGGCCCGTTGGGCCCTCGCTGCACTCGGCCCTGAATGCCTGCCCTGTACGTCCGGTACTGGGCTTTAGTGTGTATGTGAAGTGACCTGGACTCATAATAAGGCCGTAGCAGTTGGCCGGTCCGACTAATTTGCTAGCTGTATGCTAGCTCGGCTAGCCGCCTTTATATTCCCGATTTACCTGTAGCTGGTTATGTGTTTACTATCCTGTTTGTCACGCAAGCGCCTTCACCATCTGCTTGTACGAGCTGGTGGCGGTTTAATTTCCGTGTAAGGACGTGCGCACATAGCGCCAGTCTGCTGCTTGCTTCCCGGGCCTAGCCGCTGTGTGAGCTGATGCGGGGGACCCGCCGCCCCGGAGCTGCTGTTGCTGCTCGGGCCGCTTGAACGGAGTCTGCTGACGCCGCATAGAGGATTTGAGCTCCAGCGGAAGCCGACATGAGCTGGGCCGCGAGGCGGGGGTGGGGGTAGGGGCACCCATATGTTCCGAAACCAACTGCTACGTAGTCCAATTTGAAACAGTCCGTGTGATCAGGAGTTACTAGTAGGTCTCGTGTTGGTCACTTGTAATCTTGTGGTTAAGTGGACAGTAATGTTGTCATAATGTTTCCTAATTAGTTGTTTGGAAGCATATTTGTTCTTGGGACATCCTGTTTCTCTGCTTTCCTCCCTTGCAGGGGGGTGACATGTACAACGGCATCGGGCTGACCACCCCCCGCGGCAGCGGGACCAATGGGTACGTCCAGCGCAACCTGTCCAGCGTGCGGGCGAAGCGCACACGGGATGAGCGGGGCGCCGAGCGGGACGAGAAGGACCGCGAGCGCCTGGAGAGCCAGCTGAGCCGGCAGCCCAATGCCGAGATCCTGGAGCACCAGAGGAAGAGGCAGCTGGAGGTCAAGTGTGCAGAGCTGCAGGACATGATGGAGGAGCAGGGGTGAGCATGGCCAGATGGGGGCGCCAGCACGCACGCTTGGTGTAAGGCACCCCCGCCCCCCCCCCAACCACAGTGCTGCGACTTGCAGACTTGCCTAGTAATTCAGAAACCTCATCTGAGGGCTAATATGGTTAGGGTTATGGAGGGATGCCGTGAGGAATCCTCCCCTTCATGCTTTTGTTGTTGTTCCTCAGGTATTCCGCGGAGGAGATCGAGGAGAAGGTGAGCAGCTTCCGGCTGATGCTGCAGGAGAAGCAGGAGCCGGCGCCCGCAGCCGCCGAGAGGCCCGCGTGAGTGACCCGCTCTGCCGGACGTCCCGCAGGGGGGGGGCTCCCCGCCTGTGTGTCCGCTCGTCTCTCTAAACCGTCGGCTCTCTGGTCCCGCAGAGTTACCGAGACGCACGCCTTGGCTGCTGCCAACCAGCAGAAGAACAGCCGTCTGCGGGAAGCGTTTGGCATCGCCACGGATTATGTGGATGGCTCCTCCTTCAACCCGGAGAGGCGGGAGCGTGAGAGGGAGAAGAGGGAGCAGGAGCGGCTTCTACAGCAACAGCAGCAGCAGCAGCAGCAGCAACAACAACAACAACAACAACAGAAATATGAGTGAGTGCCAAAGGGGACCCCAGCGATGGCCGGACCCCCACCCGCCAGGCAGTCGGCATGCGGGAACATTGTAAAGACTGTAAAGACATCACTGTTTTGCTGGAACCTTGTGCCATTGTGTCTCTCCCCCCCCCGATGCATTCAGCATTGTGGAGGTGTCCGACGGTTCTGCTGCATCTCCACCACGCAAGCATGGCCGGAAGAAGAGGAGAAAGAAAAATAAGAGCAGGGAGAGGTGAGACTGCGCAGCTGGGGTGTGCCGTGCGTGTGTGTGTATGTGTGTGCCTGTGCGCACGTATGCGTGTAGGATGTGAGTTGGCAGACAGACCCTCAAGTAAACCTGCCCCTTCACATGCAGCTCAGAGAGTCGCTCTCCCTCCCCTCGTCGGGAGAAAAAGAAAAGCAAGAAGAAGAAAAGGTGAGTTGAGGAGGTTTTTTTTTTTTTTTTTTTTTGACAAGCTACAAACATCCTGAGGCTTCAGTGGTGATTCTATGCGTTTCTCTGCACTCGCACTTGATGTAGTGTATTTGTGTGTGTAGCCTGTAATGCAGTGTTGCTCAGCTAATGACGGTCCCGTCACTGTTTAGGGACAGCTCGGTGCAGAAGGAGGACAGACGCAGGTACACTTTGTTTCACTGCTTGCTAATTACTTGGCTGTGCTGCTGTTACTGTATTTAAGTTGCCTCTCTCTCTCTCTCTCTCTCTCTCTCTCTCTAACAGTCCTCCTGATGACAGGCGGCAGAAGAGGAAGAGGAGTGAGAACGGAACTCCACCCCGGACCAAGCAGCAGAGGAACAGGAGCCCGTCGTCGGGCTCGGACCACAGGTGAGTGCGCATGAGCGACCCGTGTCCTTGTCACTGAGCTCTCCACATGGTAGCTTTTTATGACTTTCGGCATGACATGGCCTGAATAATAACATGAGACTTTTTTTCCCTGAACTTAATCAGTGGTTGGTATTTGTGGGTAAGACCATGTTTCGTCAGCGTTTTGTTACCATTAGACCCACTTGCTGATCTGCGTAAATCCTTTTTAGATTTTAAAAACAGAGTAAACGGTAAGTTTTGGATTTGAATTGGGACTGGACCTGGAAATAGTCTCTAAATAACGATGATTATAATAAAACGGTCTTTAAACCTGGATTTTCATTTGGGTTTAGGGACACTTTATCTTTGTATAAGAACCTTACTGTTACTAGGCTGTTATTCTGTGTTTGTTACATTGTGGTTGTTACATTATCAACTGATCTCTTCTGCACTCTCTGATCCCTTATGCGCAGCCCATCTCCAGCACCACATAAGGAAATACGACAGAACCAGCCAGTCAGGGGGGCCGAGGAGGGGCGAAAGGCATGGTCCCCGGACAGGAGGGGGAGAAGGCATGAAGAGGACTTCTCACAGAGGGCAGTCGGCAGAGAGGTGAGACTTGAATTCAGAGTAGTGAAACTGGAATACCTGTCCTTCAATGTCCAGCATGGATCAGGCACCTTCCAAAGCAAATTGAAGCATGTGGGTGGAAATTTGGGTCTTGAAGAAGTGGCATGGGTGAAAGACATGTGCATGTTTTCGTGCCCAAGTCCAGTATTTATTTTGTGTTCTGATTTATTTAAAATTTCTCAAATACATAGCATGCCTAACTTAATTGTATGGAACCCCTGTAATGTGAATATATAGTGCATTCAAATCATGTACAGTTCTAACTTTCTCAGCCTAAAAATGTCAGGTGGTGCGACCATCTGAACATGAGTAGTTGGAAGCATTTAAAAAAACTATAACTATAGGCAGTCCCCAGGTTACGAACTAGATCCATTTCTTTAGTGCGTCTTTGAATTTATAAGCATTAGAAGAAATACAGTAACTACACACGTTACTTTACTGTACCTCAAGCTGATGAATCGCTGAAGCACCGCAAAGGAGTTGAGTGTCTTTATTATGAACGATTGCGTTTAACCCAAAATTTTGATACTTAAGAATGAACTGCCATAAAGCCTATTGTATGAGTTATGCATAAGTCGGACGTTCTTAACCCGGGGATTACCTGTAGTTAACATAATGTTATGCTTTAAACCATTAAACTTATAAAAAAAGAAAAAGTTGCAAAATAGTTTGAACCATTAAGATCAATTGAGAAGCATTTGTTCTCAAGTATACGCTACTGAAAGGTCAGGCATCGCAGCCACGTAAAGGGGGTTTTTATTTAAAGTTTAAAACTTTAGAAAACAGTTGATTGGATGCTGCATTTTAACAAAGAGCCCAAGTGATCTTCGAGGTACAGTGAATATCAAGAGCAAACGTGTTCAAGCAGATGCTTGTTTAATTTGCAATGAAAAGTGCAATCAACTGCAGTTTTTACCACTAATCTTAAATGTAGAAAATAAATTGGTTAAATGTTTACTTTGTGAATGTTTTCATTTCAAGTAAATAATTGTAAAATGTTTTTTCGGTTGACATTTTTCATTATGTGAAAACTTCACTTGTTGTTCACCCATACACTCATTTTCCTTTTTCTGAAACCTGCAGTTTATTCTTCATCATAACCTCTGAGGCTGTCGGCAGTATAGTCGTATAAATCCTGCATGCATGCTGGCTTCTTTAGCTGGGCATACTTCAGAAAGATCAGATATCACAGGCTTAAGTCTGTGGATAAGGGTTAAGCTGCTAGGAAAACCTTTTGTGCTTTCCAGAAATCTCCTGAACGAGGCAGAAGAGGAGAAGAGCGGGACAGAGGAGAGAAGGAAAAGCCTCAGAGGAGAAGACATGACTCTTCATCATCATCTCCCTCTCCACCACGTGAGAGGTCCAAGCGGATGAGGAGTGCAGAGAAGGAGCATGTCAGACAGAGGGAAGCTTCTCCACAAAGTGCGTCCGACAGGGAGAGGGAACGAGGGAGACTCAGGGGCAGAGAGAGAGATGACTCACCTCAAGAAAAGAGCAAGAGGGCCACTGAGAGGGCGAGGGAGCCTTCCTCCTCTGGGTCATCGTCATCCTCGAGCTCATCCTCGCCGGTGAGAAATGGGAGGGAAAGGGAGAGAGAACAAGAAAAAGAGAGAGAAAAACTGAGCATTCGGGAAAAAGAGAAGCAGAGAGAGAGGGAAAGAGAGGAGAGGGAACGGGAGAGAGAGAAGGAGCATGCAAGGGAACGGGAGAGGGAAAGAGAGCGGGAGAGGCAACGGGAGAGAGAAGAACGAGAGCGGGAGAGGGAAAGGCAGCGGGAGAGAGAGGAGAGGGAACGTGAAAAGGAGAGGGAAAGGGAGAGGCAGCAGGAGAGAGAGAGGGAAAAAGAACGGGAGAGGCAAAGGGAGAGAGAGGAAAAGGAGCAAGAGAGGGAACGCGAGAGGATACGGGAGAGGGAAGAGAGAGAACGAGAAATGGAAAGAGAGAAGGAGAGACAGAGAGACCAAGAGAAGGAAAGGGAGAGGGAGAGAAGTGCCAGCAGGAGCTCCCCTGCAACAGTGGATGACCGGGGGAGGCATGAACAGGCACAGAGTGTGGCTGGACAGCAGAGGGAGAAGCCGGCTAAGGAGGGCAGGGCCAAGAAAGGAAAGGCTGAGTCAAGTAGCAGCAGCAGTGACAGTGACAGCGACAGCTCCTCCTCATCTTCATCGTCATCTTCATCGTCTTCATCTTCCTCATCCTCGGACTCTTCTGCATCCTCGTCCTCCTCTTCTTCCTCATCATCCTCTTCTGATGAAGACGAGAAGAAATGCTCGAGAAAACGGCCTGTTAAAGAGACTAGAGCTTCGTTGGAAGCCGCTGAAGAATTGGCTGCTCTACCTGAGCCCATGTCTTCTGCTCCAGCCCTGCCCATCATGACCCCTCCCTCAGAAAAGGAGATGCTGGAGGATAGGCGTGGGCTTAGAGATGCTGGTAAAGAGAGAGGACAGCGGTACCCCCTGACAGAGACAGAAGCTCAACCCCTAGCCGAGGAGCATGGGGGACAGAGGGAGCAATGCTCCCCAACTGGAGGGGATGCAACCTCACCGGAGGGGTGTCTGTCCTCTCCTGCGGGTCCTCGAAGAGAGGGCAGAGGAGCTGAGTGCTACTCTCCAACCTCACCCTCCAAAGATGCCTCCCCATCACCTCCCAGGGATGAGCTGAATGAGTTTAGAGACCAGACCAAAAGCACCCATGTGGACCGCCTAGCCGGCGGAAAAGATCAATACACCGCCACAGAGGCTGAGAAGTCGCCTCACATTGTGGTTGGGCGAACTGTAGAGCGTGGGGGTGGTACCTCCGAAGCAAGAAGGGAGCGACATGGCTCCTCTTCCCCAAGCTCACCACCACGGCGCACCCCTCCCCTGCAGTACCAGGACCCCCCACGGCAATCCCGTCGGTCGTCACGATCAGTTAGCCCCCGAAGACGACTGCCATCACCAATCCGCAGAGACAGGGACAAAGAGGCCAACAGGGAGAGGGAGAGGGATCGAGAGAGGGACAGGGACAGAGAGAGAGAGAGGGACAGGGAGAGGGACAGGGACAGAGAGAGGGAGAGGGACAGGGATAGGGACAGAGAGAGAGACAGGGATAGGGACAGAGAGAGAGACAGGGAAAGGGAGAGGAGGTACTCGCCTGGTCCAGCCCGCAGAGAGAGAGATCGCGACAGAGACAGAGATCGCGACAGAGAACGAGACAGGTCCCGGGACAGAAGACAAAGGAGAAGTCGATCGAGGTCCCCGAGGAGACGCAGTCCCATCTACAGGTACCATTTCTGTCTGCTTGTCGATGATGTGCACAGCTCTGGATGAGGGCTGCTTCCTAATCTGTCGTGTCCTTTTCCACTCAGATCACGGCGCTCTCCTTCTCCTTACCGACGCAGGAGAACCAGTCGCTCGCTTTCGAGGGAGAGAGAGCGGGAAAGGGACCGGGAGAGGGAACGAGAGAGGGAGAGGGAACGAGAGAGGGAGAGGGAAAGAGAGCGGGAGAGGGAGCGAGAGAGGGAAAGAGAAAGGGAGAGGGAGAGAGAGCGAGATCGAGAACAAGAACGAGAACGAGAGCGGAACAGAGAGCGAGAGAAAGAGAGAGAGAAGCAGTTACGAGCTTCTCCTAAAGATTCAAAGCCTCAGACTCCTGGATCTCCATCATCGTCATCCGCATCCTCCTCGTCAAGCTCTTCTTCGTCATCCTCTTCCTCTTCTGGGTCTGAAAGTGAGGAGGAAACGGAGGGAAAAGGACAACCCAACACTGGAAGTAAGAAAGCCGATAGAGAAAGAGAAACAGGAGCTGACCAGGAGGAAAGTGGCAGAGAAGATGGAGTACTGGAGAGGGCGGAGCCTAGCCAGTCACCGGTCCCCAGCATTCAGTGCAGAGAGCTGAATGTGGCTCGTTCACGCTCCACCTCCCCTAAAGCTCCTGGTTCCCCAGCACACTCTTCGATTGGCCAGAGTGGGACTGAGGCTCCATCCAATGGGAAGCCAAAGAAGCAGGAGGAGAGGGAGCTGCGCAAGAAAAACAGCAGTGGCTCCAGTTCATCGTCCAGTTCCTCCTCCTCTTCCTCTTCATCATCCTCTTCTTCTGACAGCTCGGATTCTGAGCCAGAGGATGGGAAGGAGTAAGTGTGATAAATGCCTGCGTGTGGTCTCACCGTGGGGTTGCTTGTGTGCTAATGCTCCTGCTCTCCCCCTCCTTTCTCGGTCAGCGAGGGCAGTACTGCTGTTGTGGACAACAGCTCCTCATCATCTTCATCATCTGACAGTGAGAAAGAGGAGAAGCCAAAAAGGTACTCGTAGTGACTTTTGTTCGTTTTAGATCTGTGTGTGCTTTTCGTGTTTCCTGGTGTGATGTCTGTGTTTTTGACTTACATTTACCTTGAGAGGAAAATTCTAAGTTTCTGATTAGTGGATGTGTAACAGTGATGTCACTGTGGGTGGTGATGTTGCACCTCCTGGGTTGGGGGCTCTAATCTAGCCTCCATTTGATATGTGTGTAATTAGCGTGAGTTGCCTGGGTTGTGGGTATATACCGCAGCCTTGTGCCCTGTGCTGCCTGGCACAGGCTCTAGGTCACCCATCACCCTGAATAGGGTCAGTGGGTAGAAGGTGTGTGTGCGTTTGCGTGTGTGTGTAATGATGCAGTTTTAACTTTCAGCCCACCTCGACGTCAGAGGGTGCCAGCTGATTCGCTGAGAGACTCACGCTCTCCCAGTTACTCTCCCCCAATGAGAGTGCGACGTCCGGCTCTGTCACAACCCACACACAGGTTTGTAATCCAGTCACTTTCGTGGGCTAATTCCTTTATGGTGGGTAATGTAGGAGTGCTGATGGGAGTTCCACATCCCGAAACGCCTAATGGTGCAGTTAGCTTTTGTTGGCTTGTACCATGCACTCATCCTGGCACTATGATGTGATGTGATGATTTTTTTAAATATAGCTCATATGTGCTTTTTGTTTTAGGAGCAGTAGAAGTGACGAAAGCAGATCATCAAGTAGGAAAGAAAGGAAGTAGTTCCAGGAAGACGTTTTTCTCCCAGTGCATTGTGGGCTGCCGTGGTTTTGTGTTGTAAGCCATGTAGAATCATGGTGTACAGGGCCAGGGACAGGCCTGGAAACCCATAATGCCATTTGTTCTTTTTAGGAAATAGTCATTTTCTTTTCTTTTTTTTTTTTTTTTTTTAAATTCGGGACTGAATTAGTTTCCCTCTGCTTACAGATGCATTCATGGTTATGTGATTATATGGACTGTACAAAGATGATTTGATCCATGTATACTAGCAACACTGAGAGCAACTGTTCAGTCAAACTTCTGACTTTATACCTCCAGTCTTATTGATATACTTCTCTGAGTAATTTAGTTTTCCCACTGTCTGGAGGGGTGAGATTTTGTCTGTGAATAGAAATCTTGGCTTTTGTTTTTCCTTTTTGTGAAAATATTAAATAAAAATGCAATTGTATTCTTTGACTGTTAAGCTGTGTTCAGTGTTTGAGTCCTTCAATGGCTTGTTGCCATATAACACATACACACGTATATGTATGTATATATGTATGTGTATATATATATATATGTGTGTGTATATATATATATATATATATATGTGTGTGTGTGTGTGTGTATGTATATATATATATATATATATATATGTGTATGTGTGTATATATATATATATATGTAATATAATATATATTTCTCATCAGCCGAAGAAGTAGGTAGGGTGGACATGATCGATTCTCGGCTAAGTGATGACGCCACTTTATGCGCCGGAGATTGGTGACGTCATATTAAATAGACTTCATATGACCAATGAAAGCCAGAAGCGGGTTACACTGATGTAATTACCTTGTATGTCGAGGTTTACTCTGTTTTCAAAGTTATTTTTCACGTCTGGTAACGTAAAGCAATATCATGGGTCCAGTCGAGGTATGTACATTTATAGCTATTTAGTAAATACTTTGAGTATCAAAAAGTCGTCGTCGTGCCGTTGTGTAGTACTGACCCTAACTGTAACGTGTAGCTGGACTGTCCTGCTGTTATATTCACCGCCGGCTTTTTGTTTATCGGTTTCGGATGCACTGAAGATACTATACATATTCATGTTTTGTTATGGTGCCATCGCACGAGGAGTAATAAAAACTCCGTCATCGTTGCAGCTTCTTCACATGTCGGTGTTTTCTCAGAGCTTCTCTCCCTGCGGTCGCTTCTTGGCTGCAGGGAACAACTATGGTGAGATCGCGGTTTTCAGGTGAGGCGATGTGTATTTAAGAAGAAGAGCGCCGTATTCTCTCTGGACAAAGTCGTGTTTTGGTTAAATATATCGTGTGTGTGACAGATAGAGGTATTCCTCGAATTTCCGTATCTGTAATGATATAGTACTGGACAAAAAGTGGTCTAGTTGCCAGATTAACTTTAATGTATGTGTATGTCATTTGCCTGTTACTGTGGTGAGAAATCTTACTTATTGATTCTCTTTTCAGTCTGTCTTCCTCACTCAGCCCAGAGGCAACAGAAATCAACAGAAAACCCATCCTGACTTTCACTGGTAACTCTTTACATATACTTGTATGAACAGTTCTGATTCCTATTGTGAACAATAAATAAGTGTACAGATCATTCAAGAAAATAAAACAAGCAACAAATACTGCAGTCTGGCTGGTGTTTTCCTGAAGTTTTCATATATGAAATGAATATTTCCCACTCTTTCTCAGCTCACGAGGGGCCTGTTTTTTCCCTTCTGTCCACCGACACACATCTTCTTAGTACAGGGAATGGAGAGATTAGTGCCTGGAGTTGGACAGAGCTGGCAAAAAGAGTAAGCTTTATAGAATGGGAAAGAGAGAGAGATTGTGTGTACCTACATTTAACAATGCATTGAAGAAATGTAATGAATTATTTTGTTTTAATATGTTCATCTCCTAAGAACACCAAAGCTGTCTGGAATAGAAGACCACAATATAAGTAAGTCTCCTCCTGATCTCTGACACAGGTTGCTTTGTTCAGTTGGGTTGGTGTGACATTAAATTCTCACATTCTGTTTTAGGTTGAGCTTGGAGATCCCCGAGATCAACGCAATGGTTGTTAATGCCAGAGTGAGTAAACACAAGAGCAAAAATCCTGCATAAACCAACACAATTTAAGAGAGTAGCTGTCTGTTTACATTTCTTTACTTTAACTGACCGAATCAGCCAAATTACTTCTTTGTCCTTATGAAATTTGCTGTGTGGGTTATCTGGCAAAGCAGTTAAATGTCACATGTAGTTATGTGATTATAGTTGTGGTCATTTGCTTTCGCAGGACAACAGCCTGGCTGTGGGTGGGGGTGACAACAATGTTCACATCATGGATTTGGAAAGTGGCATTTTCAAGGTGGGTGTATAACCTGTCACTTTCTATGGTAAGTGGGTGTAGCTCTACATTCATAGAAGAGAGGCTTTTGGCCACAGTTGTAAAATCCACCCTAGATAAGATTACTATATGGGGTCTGATACTCCTGCTTTGATCTAGTGGTAACCAGTTAACCAAACTGACAGCACGTGATGGTCCCACCCACTGTGCATGTTTGTATCCGATTAGACATTCCATACAGACAGACCATAACCGTAACCCTGATCCTGGCTGTTCAGTCTGTGCTGCAGGGCCACACTGATTATATCCACTGCTTGAGCGTCAGAGAACGGGAGGGAGAGCTTCTCTCTGGTGGGGAGGATGGAGCTGTGAGGATGTGGGGTGAGTCCTCCTCCTGGAAGACTCTGGCTCTGGAGTCATGGTGGTGTTTCATCCAAAGCTGAGGTGCCTCTGCCTTCTGCCCCCCAGACCTCAGAACGGGCCAATCCGTGCACTGCGTGGAGGTTTACAAGTATGAGGTGAGTCTTTGTGTGCAATGAGTGTTATGACGATGTTTAGGAAGCAAACAAGCAAGTCCGTTCTCTTATTTATTTATTTTTGTTCTATACTATTAGTTAGCATGCCCGGGGGAGTTGGCCAGTCCATTGACTTTTTTTTTCCCCCCTAACTGGGAGTTCTTGGTTCCTTTCCCCTTTTTTCATTTAGCTTTATTTCTCACAGTTCTCTGACTTCCTTTATCTCTATTTTTAAATACATTCTTGCATCAGTTATACAGAATTATTACAACACGCCCATGTACTGTAACGGGCCTTGGTGTGACTTTGTTGTGAAAGGCACTATATAAAAATGAATTGAATTGAACTGAATCTGTCCTCCTGCCGTGATAGCAATGTGCTCGGCCCCAGCATGGGAAGTGGATTAGCTGTGTCACCACGGATTCTGATTGGATGGTGAGTTAGGGAACACTCTAAAGGCAGTCTGCTTGATTTCGTGGACATGGGAGTCATGTGCCGGGGCCAATGAACAGAATTGTGTGGGTGGGTGTGCGCGTGGCAGTGTGACCCAGCTCTCGCTTTGCCTCCCTAGCTGTGTGGCGGTGGCCCATCCCTCTCGCTCTGGCATCTGCGCTCACTCTCCCCCACCTCCATCTTCCCTCTCTCCGGATGCCAGCGACAGGCGACGTTCTACCAGGATCTTGTAAGCCTCGCACCCCTCCTTGTTAATTTCTTACACACTCCCATCTGCCATCAGAGACAGATAGGTGACATAGCCCAGGAGCTACAGAATGTGACCACTGTCTTCCTGGGGGGTATGTGGAGGGTAGGTGAGGGGTCTGATATTTAATTCTCAGTAGTCTCCATATTCCTGAGAACACACTTGGAACCATTTCATACAATCCGATCTGTCAATAACTACAGTATAACAACATTTATTGAGTGTCTTTGTATTGCGAATATGTTGACTTCTTCACCTCTGTCTGTGTAGATCTTATCAGTTGGAGAGGGCCACTTTGTGTCCCACTGTCTCCTTGGCGGCGAAGTTAAATCACTGATTCCCTGCACGCCCCCGTCACTCAACACGCTAGCTCTGAACACCAACAGCACTGAGCACAGGGTAAGTCCCACTGTGGCCTTTCCTTCTGCTTTATTTCTCACCCGTGACCGCTGGTTTGTGGTTAAGCGTCAGAGCTGGTCTCCTTGCATGCTCTCTCCAGGTGCTGACAGTAGGGGGCAGCAGTGACCAGATCGATGTTTTCACCAACCTATCGTACAGGGCCTTCTCTCTCTCCTTCTGATGCACTCCCATCCTCACATTGCCCAATTAAAACGCCAGAATGGACGCCTGTCTGAAGTGTGAATACACAATAATTTGTCTGGCAGAATTTGTTTTTATAATAAAAATTTGTTGACCATTTTCAACAATTGTTTTTTTTTTTCCCTCCCATCATTGTCGGACTCTTTGCTTCCTTGAAATACAGTTCATGCTGTTCTGTTAATTGTGGATGAACGTGTGATGTGAACAACGTGAAGCATTAAAAACACTAGACATATTCATAAGGACCCCTATCCTTCTTGTTGAAACACAGCACAGAATATAAACCAGGGTTGCATGAATTTTAATTCGATTTTACATGTACGATCATGACCACACGTAAAATGCCTGTATCAGGAGGTGGATGACGGTCTCTGCGCTACCAGGTGTGGCTGCGGCTGCTTTTCCAGGGTACAGTTGCTCTACTTTGCCTCTTCCTTACTCTTACTATTCCTAAAGGAAGACTGGCAGGGCTTGCACATGGGAAGCCAATGCGAGGCTGCTCCACACTTCCATTTATAATATATTTTGGGGTACTATTGGATCCTACATATAATGTAGTAATAGTAGGCCTGTACTCCCTGATAACGGATGAGTCAAATGGCAATACAGAGTCTTTTCATGCAGTGTCTGGTTAGTATCTCTGTCTCTGCAGTACTGACAATGCATCTGAACAAGTACGATGGATAATTGGAAACACTGTAAGTATTCGGCTGATGCCAGATTCTTGGAACGGTTCGGACAGGAGTGTGAAATGCGTGAGGCCCATGATGGCTGCTGAGCTGGGGCACTGGGCTGAGCCTGGGCACATTTACGGTTATAGTCTGCTGAGCACGTGCTTTAGTGGCAGCTGCCCAATAAGATATCTGGGATGTGCTCAAGAATAGGAAGACGTTTCTTCACCGATGAGAACGTGGAAGTCCCACTTTTAATACTGAACTGAAAGGGAAACTGTGACGGGCAGAAGAGGAAATGCCGGATGGGCAGCGGATTCTCTGCTTTCTTTAAAATCGCCGAGTCTGGCAGCGACACTAAGGAGCAATATGTCGGCGAAGGAATACCACCATCTCTTCAAGCTGCTCATCATCGGCGACTCCAGTGAGTGAAATCCCTCAAAGAATCGCTGCTAAGGTTTTTTTTTTGGTTGAATGCCCATATTAATGTCTCCTTATAGTCATTGTCTTTGATTGGTTTCTCTTTGACCTAGACCTGGGTGAAAGCTGAAATTGTTGAAATAAAAATCATATAGATGTATGAATGGCTTTGGCGGTACATGCACTGTATTGCTAAAAGTATTGGGACGTCTGTCTTTACACACACGTGAACTTTAATGACGTCCCATTCTAAATACAGTACATAGGTTTTAATATGAAGTTGGCCCACATTTGCAGCTATAACAGCTTCAGCTCTTCTGGGAAGGCTTTGCACAAGGTTTAGGAGTGTGTTTATGCGAATTTTTGACAATTCTTCCAGAGAACATTTGTGAGGTCAGGCACTGATGTTGGACGAGAAGGCCTGGCTCATAGTCTCTACCTTAATTCATCCCAAAGGTGTTCTATCGGGTTGACGTTAGGGCTCTATACAGGTCAGTCAAGTTCCTCCACACCAAACTCGCTCGTCCATGTCTTTATAGAGCTTGCTTTGAGCACTGGTCATGTCCTTTCACTGGAACCATGGAGCCAAGCCCAACCCCTGAAAAACAACCCCTCACCACAATCTCCCCTCCACCAAACTTTACACTTGGCACAATGCAGTCAGGCAAGTACCATTCTCCTGGCAACCACCAAACCCAGATTCGTCCATCGGATTGCCAGACAGAGAAGTATTATTCATCACACCAGAGGACACGTCTCCACTACTTGTGGTGTGCTGTACACCACTGCATCCGAAGCTTGGCTTTGCACTTGGTCATCTATGGCTTGGATGCAGCTACTCGGCCATGGAAACCCATTCCCTGAAGCTCTCTATGCACTGTTCTTGAGCTAATCTGAAGGCCACATGAAATCTGGAGTTCTGTACCTGTTGACAGAAATTTGGTGACTCCTGCACACTGTGTGCCTCAGCATGCTCTGTCCCCTCTCTGCGATTTTACGTGGCCTACCACTTCGTGGCTGAGTTGCTGTTGTTCCCAATTGCTTCCACTTCATTATAATACCACTAACAGTTGACTGTGGAATACTTAGTAGTGAGGAAATTTGACAAATGGACTTATAGCCTAGGTAGCATCCTATCATGGTACCACGCTTGAATTCACTGAGCTCCTGAGAGCAACCCATTCTTTCAAAAACGTTTGTAGAAGCAGTCTGCATGTCTCTGTGGCATGGAAGTGATTCGAATGCCTGAATTCAATGATTTGGTGGGGTGTCCCAATACTTTTGGCAGTATAGTGTATATGAAGGTCATGTAGTGATTATTTTAATTTTCCAGAATTGGATAATGAAAAGGTGCTTGCCAGGGATCATACCGGGCTTCCTTGAAATGCAGGGCTTGTGCAAATGTATTTGCTATTATTGAATTTGTATCAAATTGAGAGGAGTAATTATGTTGCTAGTGCACATTTGTTCAATGATTGTTGAGTCTGCTCTTAATGACTTAATTAGAAATTTTTTTTTTTACATTGACCTCAGATGTGGGGAAAAGCAGTTTGTTACTCCGGTTTGCTGACAACTCATTTTCAGGTGAGTGAACTTTTATGTAATATTGCACATTCGGGCAGGCAGAGCAGCAGACAGGCCTGTGGATTTTACACTGACTGTACTGGCTTCCAACTCCTTTACATCCAGCTGTGTCCAACAGGGGATTACATCACAACGATTGGTGTCGACTTTAAGATCCGCACACTGGACATTGATGGTGAGAAGGTCAAGGTACAGATCTGGGACACAGCTGGACAGGAGCGATTCAGGACCATCACTTCCACGTAACTGCCAACCTAGTTATCTAAACCGAGCTGAACAGCCTTAGGAGCATACTTCTGAAGATATATTTCTACACACTCATCTGTGTACAAATCAGAAGATTGTTTAGAATAAGGCTTGTGTCATTTTAACCTGCTCTTAAAGAGCTCTGAATGTTCTAGCCAGGCTGGCACTATTTAGCCAGGCTGTTATTTCGTATTTCCATGCCAGCAGGTAGTGTGCATTGAAGGTGGCATTTTTGTGTCACTAACATAACATGCATGGTAGAAATTTCCTATCGATTTTTTTCCCTTAATGGAATATAAATGATAAGAGAGTTTCAATTTCAGGTATTACCGGAACACTCACGGTGTCATCATTGTCTATGACGTGACGAATCAGGAGTCTTTCATCAACGTGAAGAGATGGTTAAATGAAATCTCCAACAATTGTGACAATGTCTGTACGATCCTTGGTAAGTGTACTTTTTTTTGGACTGATAATTTTTTAATTTGGGAGGACGGGGCTTGTACAGGCTGGACTAAAGATGATGTAGGCCATTCTTCCTGTGAGCTTCGCACCAGCGTGACCTTCTTCATCTCCTCTTTTACCTCTAAGTGGGTAACAAGAACGATGATCCCACCAAGAAGGTGGTCCACTCAGAGGAAGCTCTGCATTTCGGAGACTCTGTGGGAGTCAGGGTCTTTGAGACGAGTGCCAAGGAAAACGTCAACGTGGAGGAGGTGAATATCTCACCTGCGGTTACTTCAGAATCAGAATTCACTTTATTGGCCATGTGCGAGGAATTTGTTTTGGCAGTGCTGGTACTTGCGTTCACACACAACATATAAGAACAAAAAGCATAAATTAAGCAAAACAGATAAGTGGAAATAAAATAACGAATAAAGGAATAAAATAAATATCGGACAGTGCAAACTGTACAATATACTAACAATAAGTATAAGGGCAGTGAGGGTGTTGAATAGTAAGTATAAAAATATATCGCGACCCGTAGATGAAAAAAGATGTATGAGGATGGGTGGGGGGGTCAGAGGCAGGGACTGTGTCAGCGGGGGGCGGGGGGCTTGGTGATGAGTTCTACTACTGGAGGGAAAAAGCTGTTTTGTGGCGTGTGGTTCTGGTCTCGATAGACCACCGTCTCTTGCGGGAGGTAATTCAGCCATGATCATCAGTTATAGCTTGTCTATTAGAGGCAAAGTGATAAGCAAAATTTGTTTGTACCTCATTCTCTGCAGATGTTCATGTCGTTCATTCACATGGTCCTGTGTGCGAAAAAGGAGAAGCAACACAACGTGGACAGAGAGCGAGAGCCGGGGACGGACACTGTCCGCGTCACTTCACACCAGGATCGAGCGAGACGGAAGAAAGGAAAAACACGCTGCTAGTACCTTAGGGCAGTGTTTCCCAACCCAGTCCTCGGGGCACACCGGATAGTTCACGTTTTTGCTTCCTCCCAGCTCCCAGCCAATCAGGAACACCGAATACCTGGTACAGGCACGCTGGGAGCGGAGAGGAAGCAAAAACGTGGACTGGCCGATGTTCCTGCCTGTGAACATCGCTCCTGTGTCCGGTGTGGCTATGAATTAGGGTTTGCGCATGTCACAATGACAATGCTGCAGAAATATCAAAATATCATTCAAAACATCATAACAATGATTTTCTACTGCGCTTATTCATTTCTGTTAATAGTGGAGATTTGTATAGTTTAGGAAATTCTAGGTTGACAAAATCTTTCTTTTACTACAAATTGCAAAACTTTTGTTATACTCACTGTAATTAAAACAAATAAAGAAATTATCTAGATGTCTGCCGTCCCAAGTCTGACATGTCTGCTCACCGTATTTTAGGAGCACTCACTGGTTGTTATCCGAATTTAAATTGGGCCGGGAGCCCTCCGGAGCTCAGCTCCGCCTCCCCACCTCGGCAATTCAGCCAGCCAGAGCTGAGCTCCCTCTGCTTCAGTATTTATAATAATATTATACATTTATGCATTTTCAAAAAATACCTTCTAAAAATACCATCATATCAGACGTCGTGAATAATTATATAGACAACACTAAATTATAGTTAAATGGAATTACACCCACCAATTTTTTTTTTTTTATTGGAATTAATTATCTTTGAATGCACATGCCCTGCGAGAATGCGTGACGTTAGTTCTTGACTCCAGCTCGGTTTTGATTGATGGTGAAATGTAGGCTTAAGAACTGTTGCTAAATGTGAATTGATGTGCTATATAAATAAGTAGGTCTTAAGCCAATAAAATATGTACTAAATGCGAGTCGAGGTACATAAAGATGTTTTGAGAGATATTGACCACTGTGAGTAAAGAAAGGCTCCCCCTCCTTACAAAAGCCAATTTAACCACTGGTTGTTACGCATTTCTCGCTTAAAATAAAAAGGCAAAGTTCTAGAGACGGGCACCTAGGTAGGGGCGTGTCGGGGCGGCGCTGCATGTCACGTCCCCGCGCGGATTGGTGGAGTGCAGGCAGGGGGCGAGGACGCACGTACGTCACCTCCGCGACGTGTAGTCGCCGCAGCACTCCGGGTGGCAGAGTAAAGATGGCGTCTGAGAGCGAGTGAGTGCCTGTGATAATATTGTTTACATCATCGATGTTGGCATTTGCGATTGAAAAAGCTTAGGGTTACATTTGCACAGACATTGCGAATAGATGCTAACCCAGAAATGATTTTTGTCTGATGGTTTTGCCAAATAGGGGCCTGTCAGGTCACAGTCGTAACATTTTAAAGCTGCATGTGGCTGTTTTGTTACTTATGAATAGCTGGGCTCATAACATATATTTATATATAACGATCAGTGAATTTTAATATAGGTATCGGGAAATCATGCCCAGCTTATCCAGAGCTCTTCTTTCTTAACATTTGTTTTTTTTTTGCCGAAATCTCAGGTGGTTTCGGGTAATACCTCGTTTATCATTTCTGTTTCTACTCCAAGTGTCCTGTCTGAAATTGAAGTTCTGAAGTCAATTTACCTGGAGGACCTGAGAGTCGGCCGAAACAGCGCTGGGTGAGACAGTCCGCCCCTGGGCTGGCCGTGCCCCGTCCTGGTCGCTAAGGAGTCGTTTAATGTGCATGTACCGACTTTAAAACCACCCGGACTGACAGTGCGGTTTATTGTGTCCTTTTTACTAGGGATTGGGATGTGAGCTTGGTCCTCCACCCTTCTACAGCTGAAGACTCCCTTTCCCAGTTTGTGAGGCTTACCCTGACATTAACTCTTGACTCACAGGTAGACTCTGACACCCCATTAGCGTCTTTCACCTGAACATGCCATTTATGTCCAGGCAGTGTTCCAGCTGCAGAGATCTGGGCACCATCGGGGGGTGGGTGGGGGGTGGTGGGTTCTGGTCCATTTCGGTGCTCACTCACACACTGAAACCCTAATAACTTCTTCGGCATTTAAGTTTTAGGATTTTGGGTGGCTGTTGCTAGGTGGCAGTACTTCTGAAGTAGTAATTGTGAAGAGGTTGTGTCTGGTGGGTGTAACGTCTGTCCTCCTCTTGCTTAGTACCCTGCGTCTCCACCCTGCATCTCCATCCATCACCCTCGTGGTCTTTCTGATGACAAGATCCTCAGGTAAGTAGTCAGCATAACCACGTTTGATCGCCTGTCCATAGTGCCCTAGAGCAGCGTTTCCCAGCGGAAGCGAAAACGGTGACTGTCCAGTGTTCCCCGTGGACTGGGTTGGGAAACACTGCCCTAGAGTGGGGCTCCATGGCACTCACTGTGCTCTCCTTGCCCTCAGTGTCCAGCGCTGTCTGCACATGGAGGCGCAGTCCTGTCTAGGGGGCCCAGTGCTGTACCAGCTCATTGAGGTCAGACCTTCTGCCCCCATTGGTCCCCTGATGGCCTCTGATTCCCCATTTGAGTGTCTTGTCACACAGGATGCTGAAAGCAGACTCCTCTTCTTCTTCCTCAGAAAGCCAAAGAGATCCTGACAGAGAGCAATATTCCCCACGGGAACTGCGTCATCTGCTTGTATGGCTTCAAGGTGCTGCTCGACACAGTGGCCCATTCCACTGTCGGCCGGCTCTGTCGCTCAAGTTGCTCACTGTCTTTCTGCCAGGAAGAAGAAATATTCACCAAGACCAGCTGCTACCACTATTTTCACTCATACTGCCTGGGCCGTTACATTGCTCATTCGGAGGCTGAGATAAGAGAGAGGAGGAAGGAGATGGAGGAGGACAAGACGAGGGTTGGAGCTGACAACCAGGTGAAGAACATTTCTAACATGGAGTCCCAGTCTTCAGGACAAAACAAATTTCACAGCAGCTTGTGGTCTGTTGTTAAATCATTTTTAGTTTTAGATTAATTTTCTTCACAGTGTTTCTAATATATCCTGTATACACAAGAACACACACGGTTGGGTTAAGTTTTTTGTAGAAATTTCTGTTTTCAGAAACTAGGGCATTTTGCTGTGGTGTATCTCTTCAATAATATTTCTTTAAAAACGTCTCTGCTTACAGGAGTTGACTGTCGTGTGCCCGGTTTGTCGAGAGCCGCTGACCTATGACCTGGAAGTTCTTTTGGCCTCTCCCGCGCCTCACTTTCCCACAGTAAGACATGCAGTTTCAATATGGCTGTCATACTTGATGCCAATTTCACTAAAACTCTTCTTGTTTTTTTCCCTCATTCGGTTTCTACTAAAGTCTGTTTTTCTCTATTAAGGTTGAAGAGACAACCGCACAGGCGGAATTCCGAAAGAAATGGACTGAACTTCAGACTATTTTAGAGCGACAAAGGGAAAGGGGAGGAGTTATTGACCCTGAGGAGGAGTCTAATCGTTTTCTAATACATATTAATGAGGTAAGTTTTTTTTGTTGCTCTTTCAATTATTGGTTCTTATTCTCCACTCATTCCCGGGTATTGAACACCTTGAACTTGTCCCCTGCAGACACCCTCTGATCCCAGCAGTCTGGGCCCTGCCCTGGACAGCCCTCCCGGTCAAGTTGAGCCTGCTGCTCCTCCTGAACCCATTCGGGCTCCTGGGTCTCAGAGCCAGCCAGTTTCTGGACACCCTCAGCGCAGGGCTGATCCCTGCCACAAACAGCACAGCCAGCCAAGGCGGAGGAGGAGAGAGCGGAGCCGACTGCTGCATGAGAAGCCGGATGAGCTCGCAGAGGGAGTGGGAAAGCTCACAATCTGCTCAGGGCCACAGTGTGCATCTAAGGGGAATGAAGTTGCATCAGGAGGTCAAACGGGAGCAGCCATTCTGGCTAACAGCTCAGAAGGTGGAGCATACCCAAGTGCAAATGATACTGCAGATGGGGAGACGCATGCGGATATGTGCTTGTCAGAAGCCATGACCAGTGGGCAGCCTGTAAACGTATCAAGCTTGGACACCATGCCACGCCCCAGGGCGCCAAGGGGAGAACGAGGACAGAGATGGGACAGAGAAAGAAGGAGGGGCCCACGAAGCTTAGGCCAGCAGGCTGGCCAATCAGAGGAAAGATATGTCAAAGGGGCGGAGCACTGGGACAGGGACAGTTTCCATTTCAGAGGAGGTCGAGGTCAAAGGGGAAGGGGCGGTGCTAATCCCCACCATAGAGGAAGAGGACCAGGTAGAGGGAGTGGGAGAGGCTATAGTCATAGGGGCACAGAGAGAGCGGAACGCTGGGATGAAGGTCCTTGGAAAAAAAATGAGATGTATGTCCATTTGAATTCCCCCGAGTAACTCTCCACCATGCCTCTGGGACAAACCGAATGAAATGAATGCATGCTCATTCACCTGCTAGTAACATGCTCACCTAGAATTAATTCTGGACATTTTAGATTTGTACTGGAGTCCATGTAGCAGTTGGAATTTCTAAAAGGTCAGGGTGGCTGCGTTCCCCTGATATTACCTGTATCGTTCCCAGAATAAGCTCTAGTACTTGTAGTACTTCACGACACTGTAAGTATTTTAAATTCAACACCTCAGTACCTTACAATACAGCCACACACTGTGCTGTGTGATATCAGAACTGCCAGAGAGATGCACGTGGAGCTGTGTCATGACCGATGGCCATGTCGGTGGCCTGCTGCCTGAAGAAATGTGCTCTGCTTGTCCTGAGATAGATTCAGCCTGCGGAGGCACAATGGAAAAGTTAATAAAATAATGAGGAGGCGCGTGCTGAACAGCGCCCTCTGCTTGCAATGCTGTGAACGCTTTAACATTTATAATAGATTCAGTTCTCTGGTGTTAAACATGTCACCCGATCTGTATTTGTATATGTATGTTTTTTTTCCCAGATGATCCCTGCAGCCTTTTGTGAACAGTTCTACAGATTGTCAGCCCTCGATCACTTTCACGCAGCTGTCAGCTACTCTAAACACTGTAATAGGCAATTAGTCACTAATAAATTGCGGTTTGACAGCTGCATTTAAAACCTCATTCAGTATCAAAACCCCGGAGCCGTATGGGAAGCGGACTTGTAGCCGCTAGGATGCACTGAAAGGCAACAAAACTTTCTAGGTATTTTTTTTCCAAACACAAGTCTCTAGGGTCGGTAGCTTAGGTCTGCTGGCTGGCGTGAGATTTTCCATTCGAGAGAAGTCTGCACACATGCACACGCATCTACATGTATGTAGGAGTTTCATTGCCTTGTCAATAGTCTGTAAGGTCTGCAAACTGCCCCGACGCTTCTGATATAGGTAATTTTAGGTTTATAATGGAATAGTATAGATTTGTCATAAGGTTTCTTGAGTGAGCGCGAGAGTCATGCTAGATGCGGTTGGCAACCCGGAGTCTCTGAAAAGAGCAAGGACGTAGTTAAGAAGGTCTGATATGGTGCCACTATACTTTGATTTATTATATACGAGTCGTATGATACTGCTTTGTTACTGTGCACGCCAGTCGAGGACACAAAACGGGTAGCCTATCATTTTCTGACATCGGAAATCGTTGGTGATTGTATTGGAAAATCTGTACGTGAGTATATGCCCAATTTTAAATCAGGACAGCTCTTTCTTGGGGATTAAAGAAATTCACGTCAATTTAGTACCGGGCATAATATGGATCAAAAAACCGCAGAGTGGAGGCGGCGTCCAGCAGTAACTTTAGACGCTTCTCAGTGCCGGAAATAACCGGAGTTATGGATAGCTAAAGCAAGAGCAGTAAAGGGATCTGTCTTGGGGGAAAAGAAATGGAATATGACTTGAGGAGTCTCCGTCAAAAGACAACATGTAGAAAGATGTGGCTGCAAAAGAAAGTAACATTTTAGGAAACGGCTTCCATTTCGCTTGCTTTATAGACTGCACACATCCATTAAACATTTACATTTAAAATGTGACACCCAAAACACTGTACTATAGTCGACGTTACTATAGTAACATATGCTACGCGCTATGTGGTACTTGGCCGGTAGGTGTCGCGCACTGCTGGATGCCAAGAAGCAACTATACGGCAGGTTCAGGAGCGTGGATTTTCATTCGGAATCCGAAATGGAAACGGACGGGGTTAAGGGGTGGGGGTAGCTGCAAGTATTGGGTTGCAGACGAGATGAAGAAGCGGAGGCTATTATCATGGCCAAGCGAGCGGGGACTGAAACCTTAGAGGGTTCATTTAAATTGATTCTTACTATACTAAGCTGACGAGGCAGGTGGAGGACTTATTTAAAGTTTTGATTTATTAGGGTGACCAGATAGTCCATGTCATCCCGGACACTTTGGGCTAGGACAGGATCTGCAAAATACTATTTCAATTAAAAGGACTTGGATTTCACTTAAGCGGTACATTCTTGCTGCGTGCTGATTGGTCAGTCTCCTGTAATCATGCACCTATCACTAATGTTAATGCGAAACGACTGGATGAGTCTTTCAATCAAGGAAACAAACCAGTCAAAGCGCAAGAAGAACTGAACTATTTATCCCTTTCAGGTTTAAAGTAGTTTGTAAAACTTGAAGTAGTTCAAAGCGTCTGGGATGACATGGATTATCTGGTCACCCTAGATCAGGGGTGCCCAATCCTGCTCCTGGAGAGCCACAGCCCTGCAGAGCTTAGGTGCAGCACTTGTTTTAACACACCAGATATTGATAATTAGGCCCTTCAGAAGCATCTGAATTAGTCAGCTTTGCATTAACATAGCTGACTTGAATTGAGATGCTTCTGAAGGGCCTGATTATCAGTATCAGGTGTGTTAAAGCAAGTGCTGCAGGGTGGTAGCTCTCCGGGAGCAGGATTGGTCACCCCTGCCATAGATTTATGGGCTTGAGAATCTTTAGGATGCAAATTATTTGGTCTGCATCCTTTTGGTCCCTCAGCAATTCATGATCACATTCAGTTCATTTCTATTTATTTATTTCACCCATGTGCCAAATATTAACCAATGTGTTAAATTAAAAGCCCTTTTTGTAAATATGACTGCATCCCAGTTTGCCTCACTTATGTTCTCTCCAAACTGGAGGACACTCAGCTCTACAGAGCAGCCCCTGTCAAGCCTCTGCTAACTCACTCACTGCATCAAAGGTCCTTTGTCCTGCTCCTAAGTACATCAGGGGGTTGGGGGATGGTTGGGGGTGAGTCCACCCTAGACTGAAAACCTGGCCAGCCCCATCTATTTGCATTTTTTGTGGCATTTTTTTTCTTATCAAGAAATTCATATATTAAATGTGTATTTGATAATTCCACCACTACCTGAGTTCGGAATAATGTAGAGTTCTAGTGTTTTGGTACCTTAAATGTTCCCTTATTTTCTAGATGCCTTACTGTATATTCATATTTAGATGTATGTGCTGCCCCAAAATGACCTCTGGGCCCACCCTGGCCACCCCATTTTATTTGCTGGTTCCACCACAGGTTCTGTTGTAGAACCTTAAGAACCTTACAGGGACCTTGCCTCTAAGGTTGCCACCAAACTCTTCAGATGGGTATGTTCAGGTCATCACCTGTAAAGCACTGCATTGAAATCACATTGCTTTGAGCTGCCAAGTTTCAGGAATATGTCCAGAGAATAGGCTGAGGTCTTTCTGAATGCTTTTGAGTTAAATATTAAACATGTACCAATGTTGGCAGGGGTGTCATAAAGGGGAGTGGAAAATTAGGACATTCCAAGAACTCCTGAGTGACCTGGGCCCCAGAAAATGCATTATAAATGAATTAGGTGCCCAGTATGATGTGGTTTCATGAGGCCCAAAATCTATAATCACACCCCTGTGTGTTAGGAAGTGCTTTTGGTGTGATTAAATATAACACCAGAAAAGAAGCAGTGGTGATTTAACAATGAAGTTTCTGTGCAGAGAAAGTATGGTTAGTTTGTGATTAATGCCATTTCCTGTTTTGCTTTGAAGTTGCTAGATCAACTGTGACCCAGTTAACCGGGAGCAGGTCCCACCTAAACACAAACAGGGCGAGTTCTGTAACAGCGAAAGTCTCCTTACATTTTTCTGGCATTTTTGTGGTTTGTTCATTTTGTAAGGATGCATGGTGATATTTAATTTTGAATGTGTGCCTGTCTACTTTAAATTAGTCAGGAACCCCTTCCAGTGTCCTGCTGGCTAACAGTTTCAGCTTCAGTGGGATATGCTGAAGTCCTGGCTACCACTAAGGAAGCTCAGTTTTCTGGAAAATTAAGCCAATCCTAGGTCATAGAAGCTTTTAACATATTAAGTTCAATAAAATTAGTTTATATTGCAAAGTGTTTAAAAATGCTGCTTTGTTGTCATATAATCATGTATAATAGTAATTTATTTTAACTGTATTCGTCATTATACATATTTTACAGATGTATTTTCTGTATGGGGGCAGGGTTGTGGGTGGCTGTCACGGCACTGACCTGGATGGATGACGGATTGGACTCTCCCACCTGAGGGGGGGCGTTAACTGTGTAACTGTACACCACCACCGCTACATGTGAGTATTTCGATATTAATCGTCAACTGTCCATGTGTATTTAATTGTAATCTGCTGTGTAAATCCTGCCAAATCATGCTGAACATTAAAGGCAAATATTTAAATCAGTTTTTTATGTTAATTTTGCTGTAATATTCTGTAATGATGCAGCATAAAATTGAGCGAGCCCATAAGGTTGGAGCCGGCTGGGCGCTGCAATGATTGGCCGAGTCGGCCAGGTAGCTTAGGTGCGCAGGTGGCTTCGCGTATCATTTACCCCCCCCCCCCCCCCCCCCACACGTCGCCAGTAAGTGCCCACATTGGCCAGGAAACTAAACAAAGACCGACTTTGTTACCAGCTTCTAACACATACCTGTGCATGTCAGTATAGTGCCTTTTTGCGAGGTGTGACTGTTTATCTGACCAACGGTAGCTCTCCTGCACGCCTTTTGTGCGCGTTTACCGGGGACACGCTCTGCAAACGGTTTTAAAACACAGGTAAGTGCATTAATGTCTATAATTTGCCGGTGTATATGGTGTGATGACGAAGTCCACTTGTTAATTTCGTCTTACCCCTTTCTTCAGTGTTTAAAACACTTTCGCGAACAAACACGCTTGAATGATAGCAGGGTCCGAGGTGTGGATGGAGGCCAAGGTGCCGCTGATCGCCGTCTGCCTTGTTACAGGTGAGTCGGCATCACTTCGCCGATCACCGCAAAATCGCATTCCACCAGCCAGCAAATGCACACTGTACTAACTTATTATTATTACTACTACTACAATTGTGTCGCGGTGTTAATCCTAACATATAATATTTTCTGTCCTTCAGGTCTTCTGACATGTGATACACAAGGTAAATAACGCTGTAATTACTGCATTTATGAGGTGTGGCCGGTTATGGTTCCAGCATTATTCCTTTTTTTCCTAGACCGTGTAACACGAGGCTGAAGTTGGCTCATTAATCGGATTCTCTGGTCCACCTTAAACGTTGCGCAGCCGATTGTAATTATGCTATTGCACCTGTAGGGGGACTTGCCGAGGCTTACCTTGAGAATTTCATTTAGTTTTTCTTTTCTTTCCTTCTTTTCCATCCATCCATCCATCCATTTTCCAACCCGCTTATCCGTTCAGGGTCGCGGGGGATCCGGAGCCTATCCCGGAAGCTACGGGCACGAGGCCTTTCCTTCTTTTCAACATATAAAATAGTTTGGGCCAGAGAAAATTCGCTTCAGGATGACAGTAGATGATGTCTGCAAGTGACACCACATGTTCACTGCCTGGCTCAAAGTTGATTTCACCTTCAGGTCCACCTGGGAACATAGCTCACATACACATTGCTTGTCATTATGTGATGATTCCCAGACAGGTGTTTAAGGGGTTAAACGCTTTGAGCAAGTGAAAACTCACTTTAGAAAGATGTCTTCAAGTGATATCGTCTTCGAATCCACCTGAGACCATAGCTCACAAACGTATTTGTTTTCATTCTGTGTTGATTTCCAAGCAGGACAAATACTTTGAGCCAGTGAAAATTCACTTCAGGATGATGGTAGGTGATGTCTTCAAGTAATTTCACTTGTTAGCTGCCTGGCTCAGTTATTCACCTTCAAATCCACCTAGGATTATAGCTCACATAGACATTTTTATCCTGATCACACGTGCAGACATCATATACAGGTGGATTTGAAGATGAAAGCTTTGAGTTGGGCATCATATACTGTCTGTCTAAAGTGAATTTTCACGGGCTCAAAGTGTTTAACCCCTTGGATACCTGTCTGAGAATCATCACATAATGACAAGCAATGTGTATGTGAGCTACAGTATCTCATAAAAGTGAGTACACCCCTCACATATTTGTAAATATTTTATTATATAATTTCATGGGACAGCACTGAAGATATGACACTTTGATACAATATAAAGTAGTCTGTGTATAGCTTGTATAACAGTGTAAATTTGCTGTCCCCTCAAAATAACTGAACACACAGTCATTAATGACTAAACTGGTGGCAACAAAACTGAGTATACCCCGTGAAAATGTCCAAATTGTACCCAATTAGCCATTTTCCCTCCTCGGTGTTACAAGGTCTCAGGTGTGAATGGGGAGCAGGTATGTTAAACCTGGTGTTATCGCTCTCACACTCTCTGGTCACTGGAAGTTCAGCATGGCACCTCATGGAAAAGAACTCGGAGGATCTGAACAAAAGAATTGCCGCTCTACATAAAAATGGCGTAGGCCATAAGATGGCCACCCTGAAACTGAGCTGCAGCATGGCGGCCAAGACCATACAGCGGTTTAACAGGAGAGGTTCCACTCAGAACAGGCCTCACCATGGTCGACCAAAGAAGCTGAGTGCACGCGCTCAGCATCACATCCAAAGGTTGTCTTTTGGAAATAGACATGAGTGCTGCCAGCATTGCTGCAGAGGTTGGGGGTGGAGGGGGGTCAGCCTGTCAGTGCTCAGACCATACGCTGCACACTGCATCACATTGGTCTGCATGGCTGTCGTCCCAGAAGGAAGGCTCTTCTAAAGATGATGCACAAGAAAGCCTGCAAACAGTTTGCTGAAGACAAGCAGACTGAGGACATGGATTACTGGACCCATGTCCTGTGGTCTGAGGAGACCAAGATAGACTTATTTGGTTCAGATGGTGTCAAGCATGGTGGTGGGAGTGTCATGGTTTGGGGCTGCATGAGCACTGCCGGCACTGGGGAGCTACATTTCATTGAGGGAACCATGAATGCCGACATGTACTGTGACATACTGAAGCAGAGCATGATCCCCTCCCATTAGAAACTGGACATCAGGGCAGTATTCCAACATAATAATGACCCCCAACACACCTCCAAGACGACCACTGCATAGCTAAAGACACTGACGGTAAAGGTGCTGGACTGCCCAAGCATGTCTCCAGACCTAAACCCTATTGAGCACCTGTGGGCATCCTCAAACGAAAAGTGAAGGAGCACAAGGTCTCTGACATCCACCAGCTCTGTGATGAGGATACCAGTGGCAACCTGTGAAGCTCTAGTGAACTCCATGCCCAAGAGAGTTAAGGCAGTGCTGGAAAATAACGGTGGCCACACAAAATATTGACACTTTGGGCACAATTTGGACATATTCACTTAGGGGTATACTCACTTTTGTTGCCAGCGGTTTAGACATTAATGGCTGTGTGCTTAGTTATTTTGAGGGGACAGCAAATTTTACAGTTATACAAGCTGTACACAGACTACTTTACATTGTATCAAAGTGTCATATCTTCAGTGTCGTCCCATGAAACTATATAATAAAATATTTACAAAAATGTGAGGGGTGTACTCACTTTTATGAGATACTGTATGTTCTTAGGTGAATTGGAAAGTGGAAACAACTTTGAGCCGACAGTGAACATGTGGTATCACCTGCAGACATCATATACTGTCATCTTGAAGTGAATTTTCACTGACCCAAAGCATTTAATAAGTTAACATGAAGCGAAAGACCAATGTTCTGAAAGTAAGCATCGGTAAATAAGTCCCTCTATGGGTGCAATAGCATAATTGCAGCCGGCTGCGCAGCATTTAAGGTGGACCAGAGAATCTGAGTAAGGAGCTGTGAGGAGTTCAGTCTTGTCCATGTAACACAGTTATGCACCTTCTCAGCTGCTAATACTGTACTGAAGGGGTTCCTAACCGCCGTTACTCTGGGGGTTTCACGGAAGGGTTGGTTAATTAATTCAATATTTATTATAAAACAAAAAATATTTATATATTATAAATATTTAATTTAATTGAATTATAAAATTAGGTTCTCGCTCTCAGTTCTCATTAGAGGGAAAAAAAATGGTTAGTTTTGAAGTTAAAATCAAATTTTAATGTGCACTGGTTCATGAACATGAAAAGGAACCCCGTAGAGTATGCACTTCCTGGCCATTCTGAGTAGAAGCACTGTGTAGTGTTTTTTTTTTTTCTTTCTCTGAGTGCTTGCAGTGTGTGGCAGGCGACCCCTGGGTAACAGGATTGTTGGAGGAGATGATGCTCGGGAAGGGGCGTGGCCATGGCAGGTGGATATCCAGATGGGTAGCAGGGGTCATGTCTGTGGGGGCTCACTCATAGCCAAGGACTGGGTGCTGTCTGCTGCCCACTGCTTCCCAAAGTAGGTGCTGCCTATTTCCCTTCACATGGATGTAGAAGCTTTGGTCAGATGGGCTTCATCTTTAAAATGCAGCATTCCCTAGGCTTGCCGACGTGTCCTCCTACCGGCTGTACATGGGCAGGCACCAGCTCAATGGCGCCAATCGTCACGAGGTGTCCAGTCGGGTCCGGCGAGTCGTGGTTCCGACGGGCTACACCGATCCTCAAGAGGGCCAGGATGTGGCTCTGGTCCAGCTGGCCACACCAGTCCAGTGGTCAAACTGGATCCAGCCAGTGTGTTTGCCCAGTGATGGCGCCGTGTTTCCCAGCGGGATGCAGTGCTATGTCACTGGGTGGGGCCACATCAGGGAGGGGGGTGAGTTGAGGATGCTGGCTGCAGCTAAACAGGCTGATCATGAGGCAGGTTAACCCAACAGCCATATGAAAGGTGTCTAAATTATATCTTAAATTAAGTCAGCTTTCTTCTGCAGTTTAATTTACCCTTCTGCTCTTCCTGTTTTCCTTGGCCAGTGTCTCTGCCTGGCGTGGGGACCCTACAGGAAGTGCAGGTGCGCATCATCAAGCACAGTTCCTGTGAGAAGATGTACCAGGTTCTGGCCTTCCCACCTGACAACGTGGACATACTTCCTGACATGATCTGTGCTGGTTTCCCGGAAGGAGGCAGGGATTCCTGCCAGGTACAGCTTACTCCACTGCTTCTGTATGTCAGATTTGCTTTACGTTTACTCTTGATTCATATGTCCATGATCCCATGCCAACCCTCCCCTGTCTCGCCCCCACTTCCCAGGGTGATTCGGGGGGGCCCCTCGTGTGCCCCATGGTGAATGGAACCTGGGTACAGGCGGGGGTGGTGAGCTTTGGCCAAGGCTGCGCCCAGCCCAACAAGCCTGGCATTTACGCTAAAGTCTCCACCTTCGCCGGCTTCATTCGCAGCACGGTGCCGGAGATCCAGCTGCACAGCGCGGCCTTCCGGGCCCAGGCCTGGGCCCTGGCTGTGCTTGCTGCTGCAGTATTGTCTTGGCTTGGATAGCATCGTGTGCCACAACCAGGAAGGGCTGTTTGGTGTTTATTGCATGACCAGAAGCACATAAGAGCCAATGTGGGACCTGCCGAGCTACAGAAGCTGGGTCTTTGTGTACCGTGAGTACGACGGGACCAGAACCCAGGAGCGCTAATCGTGTTATATTTGATTGTCACGTATTTTGATTTGAGCGACGACGACTGTGTCTGAAACGACTGCGGCGCTAATAGGTCCCGCCTGGCTCACGTCCCGGCAAAGTCACTGCACGCTTCTCTGACACGGCGGCGACTGAACGAGAGACCCTGCGGAGCTGAACAGGGCCGCCCCCCTGTTTTCAGTAAACGCAGAGGAACACAAAACACTAAGCAGACATTTCCAAGTGTACAGGAATGGCAGCAGCACAGGTTACTAAGGTGCATGTGCTTATGGGAGCCGAGCACACGCTTAAGGGACAAAAGAGCTTGATTATTCCAATGTCAACTCCCATTAACCGCTTATTCTCTGACATTGCTGAACCAAAATATTAAAAACATTTAAATGAAGACCAAATAAATGTCTGATTTAATGCTAAATCTTAATATCAGTGTGTTTCACTAAATAACGTGTCTGTGAAAATCAGAATTCTCACTTGAAATGCTTTTACTAAAAACAGTAGTTAATGCAAAGTACATTCATGCTGTATTCCCTACTCCTGTTTTCTATGTCCTTACCCATGCATTCACACATTTATCTGAACAGAGATTGCAAACGTTATCTCTGTAGTCGGTGCCATTATTACTAAACTACAGTCGTAACATGGAATCACTACTGTGTCAATCAAGCCATTATGAAATCAGTTCAGTGTCCACTGTAAGCACTGGTAATCAAGGCATCAGTCAGCATGTTGTATAAACATCTCAAGTGTCAGAAATGCTGGGTGTGTCCGAAAGGATCATGGGAGAACCCAGCTGAAGTTCCTGCTGAAGTGACTCCAAGTCAGCTGGGCTCATCCGGTGCACCTCCAGCCAATCGGAAAGCAAGGATGCAGATAATGGGGCGGAGTCACTGTGACTGAAGCAATAAATGGATGGAAGAGAGGCATTAGTACACATTAAGTTCACTTCCTATAAAATCGACAGGTAAGTCATCTAGGCTTAAGATTTAAAGGCCTGCTGACCTGTCCCTGGGGTCAGGCTGCTGGAGGTCGGTGAAGGACTGTGTGAGGAGCTCATCCAGGTCAAAGCCCACCCCATAGCCAGCTCCGCTGCCCTTGGGAGTGACGGAGAACACTGGCGGGAGCACATCGTCAACCTGAGTGCATATGCAACAAGGCCAAAAAGGTCAAGACAGCTGAACCAGAAAAACATACAGAGGCAATTACCCTGGCATGAGCTTAGTCGTAGTTAAGATTTTAAACTAAATCAAGTCTCGTTGCTTTTTAAACTCCTGTGCTGTGTCCTCAGAGACTACAGTTTAAGACACACACAAAAAAAGTTTCAATCTGAACCCAACTGCTCTTTCCTTTTAGAAATAAGCCATTTAGCCGAACTAGAGGTCGACCGATGTATCGGCCGGCCGATATATCGGGCCGATATTTGGCATTTTTTAATGTATCGGCATCGGC
>JAODKL010000045.1:4191985-4212890 GCA_026780765.1 Petrocephalus schoutedeni | reverse complement strand
AAAAAAAATAGCTGTGTACGTTATTTTACTTTGCGTTATTTTTAGGGCTGTGTGATATTTTACCTCCAATATAGGGGGAAACATTCAATTATTGGGCAAAAAAATATCGGCAGCATATATCGGCCATCGGTTGACCCTGACTCCAAAATATCGGCATCGGCATCGGCTACTGAAAAACCCATATCGGTCGACCTCTAAGCCGAACCGGAGCTAAGCTAATGATAGAGAGATTGTTCACAGAGTAGCAATCATACGACAAATGGCATAAAACAAATAACCAGAGGGGAGACAGGAATTGAAACTCTGAACCTGTGACTTGGAGAGCTGCAGAGTGACTGTGTGGATGTCAGGGATGCTGCCCCCTACTGGCTGCTCTGGGGCTGTGGACTCCTGGATGGGCCTTGGCAGCACAGAAGATCCTGATGGTGGGCTCTGAGAATGGTTACTTAGGCAGGGATGAACCTTCTCCATACTCCTTGACCTAGTGGAACTCAGACTAGGGGGCAATTTTCCATTGGTTTGGGTAGCCATGCTTACATCCCCATTGACTTCAACACGGAGGTCTTCCCCACCAGTAGGGATGGGAATTTTATTAAGGAACACTCCAAGAGGTAGCAGCTGATGTTGGGGGAGTGACGGTCCTGTTGCTGGTCTGTTCGGCCAGTTCTCCATCGTGTCATACGTGTTGCCTCCTCTGAAGTCTACCTGGTGCCGGACTGAACCGTTTTTGACTGCTGTGCAAGACCCAAGGCTGTCAATGCCCACGTTTGTACTGAGCACATCCATCCTGCCCACTGCAGCCTGCATGACAGGAAAAGGCAGTGGGGCGGCTGGGGAGCCCCTATGCTGGTAGAAAGTAGACAGGCTGTGGTTTGTTTTGGGGACCGTTTGATGCTGAGGTCCTTTGCTTTGTAACTGGTGTTCACCTGCACCATTGTTTCGTTGGCCAGAGTCTGACTCTGCCAGCTGCAGCCCCTTTCCCAACAACGGCCGGATCTGGCCAGCCGATTCTGCACAGTGTGTGTGGACCTGGCTGTCGTTGTTCCCGCCTATGGCATCTGTGATTGGCTGAGATCTATCAACGCAGCTGTCCATCATCCGTATCCAGCGCTCCAACAGGCTCTTGTCATTGTCACTCAGTGGCACACCTCTTATGGACTCAGCTGCCTTTCCCTCTTTCTTTTCCTTCTCCTTCATCTTCCTTTCTCGCTCCCTGGCTCGCTCTTTCCTCTTTCTCCTCTTCTCTTCCCGTTCTCTTTGGCGTTCCTGTGCTGTGATGGGGCGTCTTTGCTCTGACAGCGAGTTTGAGTGGGAGCAGCTTTGCCCAAGGACTCCTCCTCTTCCCATCTCTGCGGGCAGTGGCATTGAGGACCCATCTGAAGGAGGGAGAGAGAGAGAAGGAATGAGAAACTGACTCGAATTCCACCACCCTTTATTAAGATTACTTCTTGAACCCAGATCACTAGTAAGCCAGCTAACTTCATGTTGCGTAGATAGTGATGAATTCTTCCACACTGAAGCACTTCATTACACAGTGATAATTGCGCTACAGAGCAGCATTGAGATGAGCTGCCCTGCTTTGCACTACCTATGACCTCATCATGCTTTCACGCTGACTTACCTGATCTGGCCCTCTGTCGCAAAGCAGACTTTTGCAGTACTGCCTTAAGGGCGGCTTTTGTGTCATCTGAGATGGCCCCTTCCTTTCTGGCCCCATCCCCTGTCCCCACCTTACCCGCTCGAGTCAAAGAACGGGACAGGGACTGTGAAAGGGACTGTGAGAGGGACTGGGCTTGTGACTCAGACAGAGTCAGTGAGGTGCAGGGGCGTGAGCAAGATGGCGGGGCTTGGCCAAGAGCGGATGAGGGCATCTGATTGGATAGAGTGTGGCTCTGACTCATTGAGGTAAGAGACCCTTGATTTAAAGGTGGTTCCTCTCTCCCTGGAGATTCAATTGTGTGTGAGGGTGAGGTGCCCTGTGTGGAGATGGGTGTGGTCAGATCAATGGTCTCTGGTTCTGGGTGGCCACTCTCCGAGCTCGCACTTAACATATCCACATCCTGGCTTTGGCTCAATCCGGGCTGTGACTTGGTCAGATGAGGTGGCGGCTGTTTACAGAGTTTCGTTCTCTGAGCAGCAAATGCTGCCCGAGTGCCTGAAATGTCCGGTTCCTGCCCAGTGGCTGGAGTGTTCCCAGTGGCACCTGTACTGGCTGCAAGGGAGCTGTGCTGCTTGCTGTAAGCTGGCTTGGGCAAGAACCGGATCTTCCTCCTGCCCCCTTGTTTCTGGCGGTGGAAGTCTTGAATCTCGTCCAGGATAGCTTCTTTAATCTGCTCCCTAGTGAGCGGGAGCTTGTCGAACTCAAAGTCAAAGGCCGGGACGCACACAGGCTCATCATCTGGGTCATGGTACTTGGCAAGGTAGGGGTGAGCCAGCGCCTGGGTCACCGTGATCCGCTCATGTGGGTCAAAGCGTAGCATGGCCCCCAGCAGGTCCAGGGCACGTGGCTCAGCCTGGGGGTACAGCGTTGTGAGAGGGATGGGTGCTCGGGCCGGAAGACTCTGAACGTAAGAACGGACCCGATCTGCTCCTATGGCTCCTATGATACCCTCTGGGGGCGTACCCAGTACAGAAAGGATGAGCTGAAGCTGGTGGACATAGTGCTTGCCTGGAAAGAGCTGCTTCCTCCCCAGCATCTCGGCGAAGATGCAACCCACTGACCACAAGTCAATGGCCAAGCTGTAGTGGTGCAGAGACAACATTAGCTCAGGGGCCCGGTACCACCGAGTGGCTACATACTCCGTCATAAAGGAGTGGGACTCCTCCGGCCGTTGGCTTAGCCCCCTAGCCATCCCAAAATCTCCAATCTTTAGCTCGCAGTTTTCATTGACCAGCAGGTTGGAGGGCTTCAGATCTCGATGGATCACATTGGCAGAATGGACATACTTGAGGCCTCGTAACAGCTGGTAAAGGAAGTACCGCGTGTGCTCTTGTGTCAGAGGCTGATGGGAGTGGATGATCTGATGAAGGTCGCTCTCCATCAGGTCCAGAACCACATAGCTGTTGGAAAGACAGATGCGGTGGTTATCACCATGGTAAGACATTTTCCCTTTTATATGGTATAAGGCATGGGTCTCCAACTCCGGCCCTGGAGAGCTACTGTCCGGTTGGTTTTCTTTCCTGCCAGGCTTCTGATGAGCCACACCTGTTCCCAGGTAAATACCAGGACCTGGTGTGGCTCATCAGAAGCCGGGTAGAATTGAAAACCTACCGGACAGTAGCTGTCTAGGACCGGAGTTGGAGACCCCTGGTGTGAGGAATGTTCCTTGAGAGTCCGAAGCCTTCCATACACTTACACAGACTTGAAGGCAGAGTGAGGTAAGGCTGGCTGCAGGATATCTTTGATGGCAATGATGTTGTCATGCTTGAAGTGCTTGAGAATCTTGAGCTCCCTGAGGGTGCGCTTTGCGTTGGTCAGCACCTCAAAAGCGTTGGGAATTTTCTTTATAGCCACCTTCTGACCTGAGATCATGTGGTATTATAGTTAGCCACACAAACAGCAAGACATGTTTCCTTTATTAAAGAGGGGAACTGGAAAACACTGAAAGTAATAGCAATCTTCTGTGGGTTTCACTTCCATGAGACTTTTGATTCCAAAGGGAAAAACCAAACTGCGAACACAAAAAAATCTAGTTTTTAGATGCTTACTGTCTGGACCATTAAACTTATCTTATATGGTAAGCCTGTCTTACAGTGTGATGTAACCGGTGTCTATAGAAAACAGTGGACAGTTCTTTCGAGTTCAGATAGTTAATAGCGCATTATTTTTGGTAAAGTCCGACTTGTCATTGTGACGTCATCCAAAATCAGAGTGCTCATATGTTTAAAATCATACTCTATGTAAGCCACATTACCTGAAAACTTTTTCTAATCAAATCAATTGTAATAATGCTCTCACCATTGTCCCGCCTCCTGGCTGAGGAGACAACGCCATAGGCTCCCGTTCCAATGGTCTCTATGATGTCATACTCCTCACCCACCTCGAATTTCACATCTAGAGAGTGGGCTTTAAGTAGAGCCAGGTTTGAGTCAGCAGTGGAGGTCACATCGTTATTAGACTCAGTATGACATTCAGTCCTTGCTTGGTTGTTCTTTTTGTTGGTATCCATGCTGGTCGTCATGGTGATGCCAGATGTTGAAGACCCTTCTTGTGGAACATCAGCTTTCCCACCTTCACTGGCTGACATAGTCCTGAAACAAACAGAAATATAATTAAAATAAACGTGAGAAACAAAGGTGTGTCCACCAGTGACAGTTATGAACGGGAGAGATTAACGGAAGGGACAACAATGTATGGTGGCAACCACAGCAAATCTACGTTTTAAACATCTTTAGAAAATTAAACAATTAAACCGACAACCTTTATACATAGAGTTTCTATTATATAATAATGCATCATGTTTTAATTAGACTGTCTCAACATTAAATTAATATCTCGGAGAAAGTTAACGGCACATGTAACGGTGATGTTTAAAAACTGTTTGCGTGTATAAGCGTCATGCACATTTCTTGCTTATTTCAACACTATTGCAGTTTAAGAATTTGTAGTTCTGGTTAATGTTTATTATTGAAAAGTTACGACGTAAGTCCCGTATGATACGTCCCAATCGCGCTCGGCAAGAAAACTGCGATGAAACAGTTCGGTTCGAGTTATCTAATAACTGTCTGTTTCGATTGTACTACAGACAATAATCGTACAATGAAGCAGGTTATATGTGTTTTACAGTGTCTCTCACATAAACAGCTTCTGTGATGGTCCAGAGCCGAAGATTTCCTTATCCAGTTGCTATGATGACTATTTTTTATTCAGTTTATGAATTTCAAGCAAGATAAACTTACGTTTGTAACACGGGATCGTATTAAGTATACGATACGTAGTCAAAATAATCATCAAGTTAATGAAAGACAACCAACTTACGTGATTTACAGTCGGTGCATACCGATAAACAAACACATTATCTTAGTCTTTCACACCTCTTTTCTACTTCCTAGTATTCTTCCGCGTTCACTTTGAGTAGCAGGTCCTATATCCAATAAAATCGAGAAGCATACAAGTTTGACCAATAAGACGAAGGGGGTGGTTTTACTGGCAGTTTGCCTTTTGTCACTCTGCCTGGGCGGAGTATAGCTGAAATAATGTCCTCCCCCCAGTTAAAGCTTCAAAGAACGCAATACTGTAGGGTTCGGGATTTTTATTGATAGAGGAAGAATTCTTCTGTACGTAACGTTACAGGTGAATTAACACTGGAAAAGTGGAAATCAACAATAAAACGGAATTTAAATACAGATCCGGTAACTTGCTTGTGCTGACAAAGATGTGATTTTTTTGTATGATGAATAAATAATACGCTCACTGTCGGGCAGAATTGGTGAAGGTCCCATCTGATCATAGCGCTGCTCCGTTTGCAAAAAAATGTATGTAGGCAATCGTGCCGTACAAAGTCCATTTTTCCTAAATTCCAATCTGAACCGCCCATATCCTAAAAAGTTCTTTTTTTCTCTCTCCTTCCAGTGGTCTGAACAACCAATTGACTGTCTGCTCCCTAAAATGCGGGTCCAATAGCCTCCAGCAGTCCGGACTTTAACACGTAGCTGCCTTCATAGACGCGCTGGAGCTGGAAGACTTAGCGGGCAGATAGCGGGCGGCAACGCGGCGCTATTAAATACCTCGCTTAGCGGCGTGGGGAAAAAAGGACAGACTTGTCTCGTACGGGATGGTAGGGAGGGTTCCCCGTTGGGAGCGGGCAGCCCGCTGGTGGCTTTGCACGCTCGGTATACTGCTGTCTGTGTACGCTCTGCATGTGGAGCTTTCCCGGGAGAGGGACCCGGGCTACCGGGCCATATGCGACCTCGGCTCCTCGGTCAGCTGCTCAAAAGTCTTTACGTCCAGGTAGGGATTGGCGAAATAAGCAGTGGAGCTGGGAGCATGTGGTTAATGGTTTTTAGGATTTAAATTATAATTGGAGTCAAACTGTAAAAAAACCCGATAGTTCGCTGATATTTGCGAAAGTTTCACACAAGTCTTTTTTGCGAACGAATACGTGAGTGTTACGTGGCTGTGTTCGACGGAGGCAAACTACGGACGTGTTCATGGGATGCCACGTTTAGTGGTTTAGTGCTGCAAAACCACACAAACCTACTGCCTAGTGCAAGTGTGTGTGTATATAATATGTATGTGTATATATATATATATTTCTTTGTATTGTAGGTGGGGCCGTGGCTTCGGACTAGTGCAATTAGTCTTGTCAAAAGAGAGCATATTCAATCAGCCTAACAGTGTCCTGGGCATCATCTTCTACACGCTGCAGCTGGCTTTGGGTCAGTGTAATACACCGCCCCTGAATATATTTGTATGTGTGCTCATGGTCCCCAACTGGTGGTTATGCCTAATTGAATAACCTCTCTCTCCCTTTTTGTAGGTCAGTCAGCCTCCAGCAGAGCAGTGCTGTTTCTGGTGTTTTCCTCTTGGGTTTCAGTGGCAGGGTCATTGTACTTAGCTGGGGTTCTGATCTTCATTTTGGAGGACCTCTGTCTGGTGTGCGTCACAACGTATCTCATCAACTTCGCTTTGCTCTACGCGAACCTCAGGAGGAAAACAGGGTTGACTTTGGGCAAGGAGAAGGCTGGTTGAGAGGCTGCAAGACCTGCAACTACAACAACAAGCATCTGGACATGGCCATAAAGGATCCAGTTCCTTGACTTTCACGTTGCATTAAAACATGCATTAAGCTGAATTCAGATTAATTCCCAACCATTATGTTAAAGATTTTAACACAGTATTGTATCCTTTTGAAACCAACGCTTTTTAAATGCAGTATTTGTACGTTTTCTTAGCAACACACGATCAAAAAATAGTGTTGAAATAAAGTGAGGAAATTTACATCTTGTCTGCTTTGTCTTTTCAGGATTTACACAGCGTTGCGAAAATATAGCAAAGATGAGTAAGTAGACTCAGGTGCCAGAGCTCATAAAGAACACAGACAACTATTACTAAGACCATTATATAAGAGAAGCCTATGAGCACTCTGATTTTGGATGACGTCACAATCACAAATCGGACTTTACCAAAAATAATGCGCTATTAACTATTTGAACTCTAAACAACTGTACAAAAAATGCACTGTTTTCTATAGACACCGGTTACATCACACTGTAAGACAGGCTTACCATATAAGATAAGTTTAATGGTCCAGACAGTAAGCATCTAAAAACTAGATTTTTCTGTGTTCGCAGTTTGGTTTTTCCCTTTGAAGTCAAAAGTCAGAAACATACTACAAAACATACATACTAAAAATATGTTTAATAAATCATACAACACAACCGATTTTATAAATATTGTAGCTCAATTTGTATTGCATTGGATGTAGCGTTTGAGGTGTTCGAGCGCAGAGCGCTCTGGGGCTCAAACGCTACACCCAGTATAATTAAACTTATTAATTTGAGTTAAACTTTGGAATAAATGCAAACTGACTTCTAATTGTGAGTGGCCCCAGAATGGCCCCAGCCGGATGGCCCCTCTCGGTTCCTTCGGATGGTATGATCCAGAGTTTATAAAAGCTCCAAGATCGAGGGGGGGGTGTGGCACAGATTGTGTAAGTCCGGCCGGGCTTGTTGGTCCCTCCTGTCAGTTCCCTGCAGCCAGAGCCGAACTGTCCGTAAGATTGCGGTTTATTCCAACAGCGCAAAAACCAAGACCTCCAACCTGATGGCGTCCAACGGTAAGGAGCGTTAGTACAGAATGATGGGTCAGCGACGCGTTTAGAACATGAACCGGCGCTGTGCTTCAGTCTATTTAGCGCGCAGGACGGAATTTTAATTACTGACGGTAACTGCCGGTGCGTCTAACGGGTAATGCGAGGCTGCAGTGTGCGCACTGGCGGCCCCGGTCTGCTCCGGAGGGGCGCGTCGCCATCCCCCTGCCCTCGCCTGACCAGCGCAGCGGCCGGCTTAATCCTGAGCGCACACAAAGAGAGCGGAGCGTGTCGCTCCGCCCGCCATTTTGTTAGCCGGCTGGCTAGCGCGCTAACGCCGCAGTCGCAGTTGACGTGCGGTACCTGCGTCGTTACCCCCCTCCCCCCCTCCGGTGGTTTAGCGTGCGCCCTCGCTTTAGGTATCTGCTCACCCATATTCAGAAACGTGCAAAAATCTCATTTGAAGAGGCGATACTGGGGAAGAGACCGGATGTGCCGGTTTCCCTGGGCGACGCTTAGCGTTAGCCGCTCGGCTAACCCCCCCACAACAGCGTCTCGGGTGCATCCTTTAGAACGGACACCCGAAAGCACGTCGTCTATTTAGGTAACATTCTCGTGTCTTTTCTCCCGCTTCGCCATTCACCCTGTTTTAATAATCTGCCCCCCCCCCCCCCCCCCCCCCACAGATTATTCCCAGTCGGCACCGCAGGGGTAAGTTGTGCTCTCGTTATCACCGTAATCCGCATGCTGACAGCCGGTCTCTGGCGCTGCGTGCGGGGGGGTTCTGTCACATCGCCTGCTCTTGTCAGGTATGGTGCCTACGGAGGGCAGGCTAGTCAGAACTACAGCCAGCCTGCGGCGCAGAGCTACAACCAGCAGAGCTACGGGGGCTACAGCCAGAGCTCGGAGAGCAGCTCCTCGTCGTACAGCCAGGGAGGCTACGGCTCTGGGTACGGCCACTCGCAGACAGGTGCGTGCCGCCGCCGCTGCTGGCCGTTAGTGTGTCCGGTGCCAGCTCGCTCCCTGACTGGGGCTGTGTGCCGCAGGTGGCTACGGCTCCCAGTCGACTTCCCAGGGCTACAGCCAGCCCAGCCAGTCCTACGGATCGGCGGGGTACAGCAGCAGCAGCAGCCAGCCTCCTCAGAGCAATTATAACCAGCAGTCGTCTTACCCAGGATACGGGCAGCAGGCGTCCACTGCACCCTCCACCCCCAGGTAGGACCTGTGTGCGTGTGCTTGTGTGCCTGTCTGTCTGTGCGTGCGTATGTCACGGTACGTGTCTGTGCTCCTGCGTGTTTGTCTGGGTGTGTACATGTGTGTGGGTGTACAGCAAATTGACTGCCTTCGGGCCGTAGCAGGAAACCCATGCATCACGGGGAGATTATCCTGCAGGCATGATGCACTGTACTCTAACGGTCATATTTTTTGTCTCTTCAGCTATGGCAGCAACTCCCAGTCCTCAAGTTATGGGCAGTCCCAGGGTGGAGGTAGTTATGGAAGTCAGAGCAGTGGCTACAGTGGCAGCAGTGGGCAACAGCAATCATCTCAGCATGGTAGCAGTGGCGCCCCCTACAGCCAGGCCCCCAGCTACAACTCGCCACCACCCCAGGGCTATGGGCAGCAGAGTCAGTATGGCCAGGGAGGAGGTGAGTGTCCTGGCCTGCACCCCTACGGTCTGTTGTCAGCCCAACATGAACCCGGCGGCAGTGTAGTTCAGTGTTCCGGGGTCTTTCTGCCTCCTTCAGGTTACGGGCAGGATACCCCTCCCATGGGGGGCAGTGGGGGTGGCGGTGGATATGGAGGCCAGGACGGCAGCTACGGCAGCCAAGATGGGCGCGGCGGCCGTGGTCGTGGAGGCGGAGCTGGAGGCGGATTTGGGGGCAGGGGTGCAGGTGGCTTTGACAGGGGAGGTCGCGGGGGCCCTCGGGGACGAGGAGGCATGGGGTAAGTGTCACCTTGGTCTTGGGATGCCTTACTGCACTCATTGTTGCTGCACTGTGGTGATAGATAGGCCCGCAGCCGCATACAGCACAAACACTGAAACGCACTGTAAGCACACTCAGGGTCATGGTGTGCGAACGGCTGGGGGGTTCCTGTTCAAGGGGCGTCCGTCTCTTAACGTTTTCTGTTACACTTAATGGAGCTGCTTTAAAAAGAGAGGGAAAAAAAACTGTGTAACAGAGGTCATTGTGCACAACCCCAAAAAAATCAACACTGAACGGAAACAGGGTGTAATCTTGCGAGTCGTTGGACGATTTAGATCTGGTGGGAGCATTTAAGACAAACGCAAGGTCTGACACTTGTGGTTGCGATTTAGGTTGTCCTGGTGTCCGAAGGAGGCCTCGTGAAAATCAGCCCCAGGTGTGCATGTGCAAGCACACAAGTTGTCATAAGTTTCTCGGGTTATGGAGTGAGGGGACTTGGGATACAAGGGGGTGGCAGCTTGGGATGTGTACCTCCTGGTGGCGTGGGGCCTCCCTGCTTGGGACGTGTACCTCCCGGCAGCGTGGGGCCTCCCTGCTTGGCTTGTGTACCTGCCAGCTGCCATGGGGCGTCCCTACTACATAAGTGGGTTCATTCTCAATTTAGGAGCCACGAGGAATGTCCACTGTGTGACTGGTCTTGCACGCTTCCCTGCTTCCTTTTATAAACAGTGGATTTTAGGAAGCACACAGTTCAGGACACACGCGAAAGGCCTCTACGTTTTATTCATTGATTGGTATGTGTATATGCTCTAACTGGTTAACTCCAAATCACCCTTCTGCAGTCATGTCTGCAGGTAAACATTCACACACACATACACTCCTGGATATAAGTAAAGAAGTGTTTGTGTCAATATGACTGGTTTAGTGTGTAAAGTGGAGTGTAAAGTTACTGAAATGCCAACCAGATTTTAACAGGAAGCAGACTGGAATCAGTTGCTGAAGCAGTTAAATCAGACTGCTTATTCTGAGTATGCAGTTGCTTTTTGTGCCTTTGTTTATCATTGCTTTAATCAATCTTTGCATCTTCTCCTAGGGGCTTTTCTTTTGTTTAATTTTATTTTTTTCCTCTTAGAGGGGCACCCAATGGTCAAGATGTTAGTAAGTGATAGTGGAAAGGGGAGAAAATCTTATGTGTTCCTAAACACTAAAACCAAAGTGGGGGACTTTTTGCTTTTTTTTTTTTTTTCTCCCAAGAAAACGGTCACTTCAGAAAAGGTTAAAACAAAGGGGTGATTTGTTAGAAGTGGAACATTTCCTTGGAATGCTTCCTTGGGCTTTTTCCTGAAAAGAAAGGAAAAAAAAAAACGTGAAGTCCAGGTCAGCTCTTTCCTTAGATGGTGTGCTGGACATTGATGCTTGGATGACTTTCACTTACTGCTGATGCATAAATAAAAATAACAATCCAAGATGGTCTTAGGAGTGCACTCGGCCTGGGCTATAAGATGGTATTTAATGCACTTGTATTCCCAAATAGTATTAATGTCCCTCAAGTATCCCTGTGAAATTCAAGGCTACAGAAATTTCTAGAGAGGCTAGGTAGCTTTGTCACCATACTGGTAGAGCCAAACAAGTAGTTAGGTTTCAGAAGCAAAAGCTTGGGTTTAAAATGCCTGGGTTTGAGGGAGGAGGAGTCTTTGAGATGGTGAAGAGAAGGTGGGGCGAGGGAGAGAGAGCTCAGCACGGAATTTATGAGGGGCCCCGGCAAGGGCCCCGGGACGGCAGCCTTCAATGCGTCTCGCTTTTCTCTCCATCAGAATGGGCGATCGAGGAGGATTCAATAAGTTTGGTGGTAAGTGACACACTTTCAAAAGAATTGCGGGTTGAGCAGGAGGCAACTGGTGGGGAGGGGGACCGCAATGAGCCCAGGTGGCTGGATGTAAACAAACAGCAATGCGGAAGGTAGCCTGTAGGGGTGTGCTGTAGTCTACCGTGACTTGCTGAGATATCCATTGGCACATTAAGGATGGGGATGTGGTCGGGACCCTAGCGATGCATAGCATCTTGAGGTGGGAAGATGTGGGAGTTTATGCCCGTGCCGTTTCTGTCGTAGACTGAATGGCCAGGGCAAAGGTATGTTAAGGGCTCTCTAGAGCAATGGCATCAGCACAATCTTGGGTATTTCAATCATGAATTATGAAGGTTCACACCTAAAGCACCTCAACATGTTATGTGGCATGTGGCCTAGTTCTGCATGTGAACACTGAAGGTCATGAGCAATGCTCTGGAAGGTGGCTGTACAAATGTGTGTGTTTTGCAGTTATTGTGTTTCCTACTCTACGTGAGTGTGTGTGTGTGTGTGTGTGTGCGTGTCTGTGTGTGTTTTTTTGTGTGCATCTTCTGGCCACAATTTGAATGGGGAATGGGTGATGCAGTTTCATGGGAACTATGTCCCCGGAATCTTGCAGGTCTCCAGTCGAATTCCCTTCGGTATCTTTCCTGTTAATTGCTAACAAAGATCTGTGTGAAGGTCAGTGTAGTGTATTATCATTGACCACATGAGGGCACTATAGTATACACTCAACTGGCAAGCATGAAATGCAACTGGGTCTCAATATACAAAGTCTGAATCTGAGGCTGTGAAATATGCTGGACTTGTGATGTTCCATGTCTGGATCCTCATCAAGGTGTGGTATGGGTTTTGTAGGTGTGTAACCAGCAGAGGCATTTCTGGGACTCGTGGAAAAAACTACTTTTAAACAAACCCTTGGTCCTCCTGGTGGTGGTATGCTCTGTAGTGCCGCATGTTTACAGAAGATCCACATAACAGAACTTCAAAAGCCAAAACTCATGTCTGCTCTCCTAAGAAGTAACTAACTTTGCAATTGTTTGATGCATTTAGAACCCTTTAAGAAGTGTTTCCTGGAAAACCAAGTCAATGACCATGGAATGGACTGTAACCAAGTACGAGGTGGTGTGTTAGATGACTGGAGGGGCAATATCAATGAAGTAGAATTGGAATCATGTCCTCCATACAGGATCCCTGTATTTTCCCCATACCTGCTTGGAACAGAACTATTCATAATCCTTGGTGATGTTCTAGCTTGGCCTTGGGGGTGGTGAATGGTCTGATCGTGCACACACAGGGCTCCTTCAGCCTCTCCAAAGTGGGTCTGTGTCACTCTGGATGAAGGACATAGTGCTGATGAACCAGAACTGGACCCTGCTGAAGTCGAAGGAGAGAAAAACCCAACAGTGTGATAAATGGTTGTGGGGTTTTTGGGTTGTGACTGAAAATCAAGACAAAACATTTTTGTCTACCTGGTTGTAGGGTTAAGAACAGTCACTGCATGGTGTTGTACCTGTATAAAATCTGTGTTCATGGTTCATGGCTTTGATCACAACATCATGAGGTGTTTGAAATGGGGAGGTACTTCACATCATTGCTGGTTTCCCTAATGCCCTGGTATTACCAAAAACAATGGTGCCAGAAGCACATGGGCTCAAGGCTGGACACTCCAATTGATTTTTGGGTCTTAAGCACAAACGATGTATGTTTTGTTGGAAAATCTCCAGAGTGTTTGGTATGACCTGGGAGGAATCTGATGAAGACACCTTCTGGGGGAAATGCTGTTTTCATTACTTTTGTGGTCTCTGTTTTACCTGGTTAATATTGTCATCTTTATGTAACACATGTTTTTTTTCTGTCAGTACAATCAGAATGGGGATTGTAAACATTTTGATTATCTATATTTAAAATTTCTGTAAATAATGGTAACCCCAGCAGGGGGCAGTTTTTTCCCCCCCAAGTGAATTTACTCATTTCAAATGACAACATAGTGTTGTATTCTGCTTTATTTAATCCTGTTCTTCTGGGATATACTCTCATTTTTGAGGGTAAGTAAGATATGGGGTGAAAAAATATTATAGACTATGGCGAAAGCCTTCTAGATTTTTCTGAGCCCTCAGGAATCTGTCATCCAGGTTTCCTCATATGACGCAGTTTTCACTTGTGCTCACACAGCTGAGGCGTGGTGAAAGCGCGTGCTGTATCTGTGTTTGAACACAGCACCGAGGCTATAGTCACACATGCTGCTCTTAAAACATGCTCCCATGAAACTGTAGGTAAGCGTGCCAAGTGCGAGAGCTGCCCCCGGAATTAGGCTTCCACCTGCACCTGCCAAGAAACATTCCGGTGGTTTTGGGGGTGGATGTTGTCTCACTGTCCCAAGGATGTGCCTTTGAGAGTGTACACAATATTTCATGAAGGATAAGTGCTACATGCTCAATGGCCTGGGTCCCAGGTTCAGCAGAACGACATCTCGTTGTATAGGGTTGTGGTGGTTTGGTATCTCAGCTGCTGAGTGCAGTGTGTGTTCACAGGTAAACAGCATGTGGTTCTGATAAACGCTTGAAGTGAAGCTCTATAGCATGCATTTTATCATGTGCGTTTCCCTGGAGCTTGCCCGCTTTGGTCTATTTTGATTACCCTTGGAAACACAGATAAACTGCCCCCCCCCCCCCCCCCAAGTGATGTTCATAGATAATGGGAGCTTGTGACACAGACAGCCATGCTTAGATGTGGATCTCTAAAATGCTTTGGGTTGTAGTGGGTTGAGCCTCTGGGGTACACACACATAGTTGTTTTCAAAGCTGGTCGTAGTATTTAGGTGTGACAAGGATTAGATCAGGCCGGAGGTGGATGTGAAAGACTGTGTGTGTGGCAGGACTGTATGTAGATGGCTAATAACTATGATGACACTCTTGCTTCTCCCTGTTCATCATTCTTTTTCATTTTTCTGAAGGCCACAGAGACCAAGGACCGGGAGGACCCAACTCTAGTAAGTCCATTTTCCCTCTTTAAAAAATTAAAATGGTGCCTGCTTTCTGTCAAAAGGCTCCTTGAGTCCACTTTTCTGCTGCTGATTGGTGAGAGTTAGTGATGATCCCGCCTCTCCCCCTACAGTGCAGGACCAGGATAACTCGGATAACAACACCATTTTTGTGCAAGGCCTGGGAGACAGCTACACCGTGGAATCTGTAGCTGACTTCTTCAAGCAGATCGGCATCATCAAGGTGCGCCCTCATGTCGATCCCCCTCCCACTCCCACGGACTCTTGCCATGGCCGTTGAACTCTAGACTGTTCTCTGCTCAGGTGAACAAAAAGACCGGCCTGCCCATGATCAACCTGTACACAGACCGAGAGACCGGCAAGCTGAAGGGGGAGGCCACTGTGTCTTTCGATGACCCCCCTTCTGCCAAAGCGGCTATTGATTGGTTTGATGGTAGGTGGAAGCCCCTCCTCGTTGGAGCATTTCAGTCTTTGCAGGTGCACCTTTGGCACACGTATCTCTCACTTCCCTCCTGCAGGCAAGGATTTCAACGGGAATCCCATCAAAGTTTCATTTGCGACTCGCAGGGCTGATTTTGGCGGCGGTCGTGGTGGCATGCGGGGAGGCCGTGGCCGGGGAGGTGAGCTGCTGTCCTCTTCCTACACCAGGGGTGGACAATCTTATCCGCAAAGGGCCGGTGTATATGCAGGTTTTCGGGATAAGGTCAGCTGTTCAAACCCAGGTGTGAGAATTCTTCAGTGAATCAGTCCTCTAATTAGTGGTCTAATTAGGGAGTTGCAGCGAAAACCCGCATACACCCAGGCCCTTTGCGGATAAGATTGCCCACCCCTGCCCTACACTATGACTCGTTGGATCGGCCTTGGGCTGCTTTGATTATGTAGCCCTTTTCATGCACAAACTCCAGATACTTTCCCGAGAATCGGGTCAGGATGTTTTCCGAAGTTGCGCTTTCACACATGATGCACAACTAAAGAATATCCATGTTCACACCTACAAAAAATACCCTGGTTTGTTTAGACGAGGGTTGGTGCTTGGATATAGCATGCCGGAGGCAGGATATGAAGGAAAAAGCATGGTGTGGAAATCACAGCGTTTTGTTTACTGCACAACTACGTCTCTTGCCGTTCCTTGAATCGGTCTTACTGACAAGTTCCTGAATCTGTCTCTCCAGGTAGCCATGTACATTGGGGTCTTCTACGTGTAAATGACCCTTTTTCTTCATCGTCAGAAGTTTGTATTTTTATTTTCGTGAAACATCATCAACATGCCCACTCACTCATTGATTGATTAATGGCAGAGTGAAGTCAGTTTAATGTCCGGTATGACCAATATGGACATTTGTGTTGACATATGCAGCCCCCATGGGGTAATATCTAGAAAAGTTAGGGGTGGCGGTGCCTGTCTTGAAGGTGCTTGTGATCCTAGCCCCTGGTGTGCAACGGGCGGTTCTTTAAAGTGGCTTTGCTTGGGCTCTGACTGGTTTTGGGTGTAGACATTATCTAGCCGGCCTGTACCACCTCTCTCCAATTCCCTCTGTAGGGCCCATGGGCCGCGGTGGGTTTGGTGGGGGTCGAGGAGGTGGTTTCCCTGGCAACAGTGGTGGAGGTGGGGGCCAGCAGAGAGCAGGAGACTGGAAATGCTCGAACCCGTGAGTACAGCACCTGTACATGTTAGCTGAGGTTATTTATTTGGCAAACATTGACGCAGTGGTAAAACATCCCTGTGACAGTCAGGGTCATTTTGTGTGCAAATAAAACTAAAAATGCTGGACCTGTTTCATTCAGGGTGTGTGGCAACCTCAATTTTTCATGGAGGAATGAATGTAACCAGTGCAAGGCGCCCAAACCAGAAGGGGCAGGGGGAATGCCCCCCATGGGAGGTAGGCCTCACCTGTTCATCAGGGGGCACTGCAGAGAGAGGAAAACATGAGACATTTGTGTGTCTCCTCTTGTTCCTGTGGTGTGACATCTCTTTCTTTCTCTCTCAAGGCTTCGGCGGAGACCGTGGAAGGGGGGGCTTCGACCGTGGAGGTTTCCGGGGCCGAGGGGGGGACAGGGGTGGTTTCAGAGGGGGTCGTGGTGGCGACAGGGGTGGGTTCGGCCCTGGGAAGATGGATGCCAGGTAAGGGAATTGGCTGAGCCCTGAGCGTGTCCTGTCATGTTGCGTCATTGTCTCTGACATGCATCCCACTATGTAGTGGCCGGTTGTGCTGAGGGCCGTGGGCTGGCATGCGCATGGGACAGAAGCTCAGACAGCCTCCTACTGCTCACTACATGCTTTGAGCAGCCCCATCTGATGTCCTTTTCAGGGGTGAACACAGACAGGAGCGCAGAGACAGACCGTACTGAACGCCACTCGCCCTGCGTGGGACCACTGCCCCCCCCCCCCTTTTAACTCTTGTGTTTGGAAGCTGTCCTCTTGGACTCCTTTGCTGTTGTGCTGATATGTTTTGGTTTTCGTCCCTAACCCTCCCATGGCATCTCATACCCATATTAAACTTTTTACAGAGAGAACTTGACATTTTTTTTTCCCATCAAGTGAATGTTTGGATTGAAATTAAAACAAGTTGTCGACCAAATTCAGTTGAATGTATCTTGATTTTCTTTATCATGCAATTTTTAAAAATATAACATAGGACCCAAATTTGCTATTAGTGTGTGATTCTTTTTTTCTTTTTCTTGCAAGCTCCTTTCCATGAAAGATGCTAAAGAGCCTTAGATTTAGTTTCTAGGTTTATGTTCTGTGCAGAAAAACATTGGAGTGTCTAGAAGCATTCAGGTGGCTGTCTTGGGTCAGTGTTATCCAGATAGTTTGATTATAAGGTAAGGAAACATCTGAATGTCACATGCATGACCCTGATGGACTCTGATCCATTTGGTCATGGGCATCGCTTTTCTGAATTCCTGTCAATACTTCGGTTGAAAATCCATCTTCAGCTCACCAGACAATTAACTCATAAGTTTCAGCCTTATCTGTCATATGCAAGTTAGCATATGATGAAGTGCAGTGATGTCCATTTAGGATTGTCTGCATAGTTTAATTCACAATAACGCAGTCGAAAGGTAAGAAGTATAAAAAGCTTTGTTCAGCACTGTTGAATCAAACATTTTTGAGGCATGGCGATGTTCATGCATGTATAGATTGGCTGACTGGAGCAGATTAACGGGTTTCCAGAGAAAATCAGAAATGACGCAGAAAATGCGCTGCACGGTTGCATTCCTCCAAATCGGTGAAGCTTGATAACGAACCAGAGCAAGAGCATTTCCTGTATCGGCTTAATCACCCTGAAAATGTCACTGCCTTGGGCTGTCAGCTGAGCAAACCTCTTGTTTTGCATTGCCTGTTATTTACAACCATCTCTAAGGTGTTCTTTTTGTTCACTGTAAAGTACTTGAACATGAATTTGTTTTGGCTAATTCATTCATATCCCCATGCAGATTAATATACAGTACCATTCAAACGTTGAGGGTCACTGCTTAATTTCCCATGGAATAGCCTTCATTTCGCAAAACAAGAAAAGATGGATGACATTCAGAAGAAAGTTTTGTTTCTGACCATTTCACATCTTCAATCAAACCCACTACTGCAGACACTCCAGATACTCAACTAACCTAAAGAAGGCCAGTTTTATTGCTTCTTTGAACAAGCACAATAGTTTTCAGCTGTGCTAACATAATTTCAAAAGGGATTTCTAATGATCATACATTCAAATCATTTAAAGTGATAACCTTGGATGAGCAAACACAATGTGGCACTGAAACACAGGACTGATGGTTACTGATAGTGTGCCTCTTTACATAAATGAAAATATTATATTATTGTTTTGCTTCCAGCTACAATAGTCACTCCAATATTAAGAATGTCTACACTCTTTTTCTGGTCCATTTGGGGTTATTTTTATGGAAGAAAATGCTTTTCTTTTGAAGGAGGAAATTTGTAAGTGACCCCAAACTTTTGAATGGCATTGTAAGTATTTCTGGGTGGGTCCTGCAGGGCCGGAGTCCGAGCCCCACCATCGTGCACGGTGTCTACATGTGTTTCCTAGGTCACCCAAGTTTCCTCATATGACTCAAAGACAGTACAGTTGGGTTTATTTGCTGTCTAAATTTGTATGTGTGCCCTGCGATGGGTTGACACACACAGTGGCGATTGGTGTAGAATTTTAGAAATTATCTGTCGTGCATAGACATCATATAAACATAGTCTCACCAGCCCAGTACCGAAGAGGAGCCCCTTTAATCTACATGTCAGTCTACTACCCCCCGCCGCCACTCAGTAAGTTTATGTAAATTTAAGATCCCCTAGGCTAAAGTATTCAATGCATGGGGTCAGCAAGGTACTGAAAACTTGCCTTAAGTTAGGTGTCATCCATGACATTCTTACATGCTCTAATTGACAAGGTGTTTTTACCCTCAGAACTGGTGTTGACTGTAAACTCTGGACACTAATGTTTGCAGATCCCAGGATAACAGCTATAAAGGCAGGTTGGGATGTGTTGATAGTGAAAATTTAGTTAGTCCAAGGTATAAATTTGTTGATGATAGCAAAGGCACATTTACTGGCTGGGAGCTTCACTGGAAGCAATGGCTCTCGGGGCGAGTGTGTGCTTTGTGGTGGTGCTGAGCCTGGTGGCTAAGGGTAAGTGTTACTTCAGCCACGGTAGAAAGGATCATAGTTGTGCTTCTGTGCTGTTTGAACGTTAAGTGTATATTAAACATTTTAAGTGGGTGGAAATATCCAGCTATGGGTAAATGGGCATAAAATTGTAGCAATAGATATGACATCAGGGCTGATGCTCCGTAAGCTGGTTTCTTACTGTTTTACTTTGCTGCTTAACACACATTATCTACCTTTGCTTCGGTTTTAATTGTATTCCCCATACTTTGGGGAACACATATGGTTTTACCATTGGTGTCGCTACCAGTAACACTTTGCTTGTTAAGACTACAACTGAAAAACACAGCTTGACTTTTCCAATCAGCACATTGCTGAAGATCTAATTTTGAGACAAATCACAAAATTGCTTTGACACTTGATCATGTTAAGATGGACACCGAAATCGATTTTGATAGATCTTTTTCAAATTTTTAACAGGCGTTGTATGGGTGCCGGAGTGCAAGGCATTCAATTTTGTGAAGTGATAAGTCAAACACCATTTCATGGATGCTTCACAAGAGCATTATACGGATGCACTTCTGGTATCATACTCTGAGCTCTTTTCCTTTAAAAAAAAAAAACTGCACTTTCCCAAGAGTATTAGATCGGTGGTATTCATAGCCTTGGTTGTATTGAGCTAGTATCTGGAAAATTCATTGTAGAGTCTTAAAGCACTTATGTAAGTCGCTCTGGCTAAGGGCGTCTGCCAAATGCTGTAAACGTAAATGTAAATGTAAATATCTACAGCTGATTTCATTTTTAGACAAATTGCCTGAGACATGAAGCAGTGCTGTGTGCAGCAAAGGAAGGAGATGGCAGCTGTGTTGAGATACATCACAGCAAAACTGAAGCAGTTCTGTATAGTGATAACAAAGAGAAAGCAAACTTAGACACTTGATTTTTCCAATCAGCACATTGCTGAAGATCTAATTTTGAGACAAATCACAAAATTGAAGCAACAGTGATTATTGATAGAAAACAAAAGGATGAGACAATTAGAGTACTGGTTCTCCATCCTGTTCCTTGAGGACCCCCTGCCAGAATGTTCTTACCATTCCTATCACAATCAGGCTGAGATGGTCCTTAATAGGCTAATAATGTATGTGGCAGGTTGAAAGCCAGGTGGCATGGAATGAAAACATTCTGGCAGGGGGTCCTCCAGGAACAGGTTTGAGAGCCAAGGCTTATCCTTGTGAACAGGATCAAACTGGAAGGGCAAGACAAATGGGCAACCGAGAATCAAAACAGAGCCTGCAGTTGCCATCTTGTGAATAAAGCCGTCTGCCATCTAAACTTATTCTATGGATCTTTTTTACGAATTTCTCAAGAAAATTGTACAGAAAATTTTTGGTTGCCAGCCTCCCTGTTTGAAAAATTTTATCTGTAGCAGTCCAGTAGGCAGTCGGTGGAATGTGTTGTGGGGAACTTTGTGGGCAAATTTTTTTGTGGAAGAATTTAATCATGTTACTTTTTCTTTTAAAGATGGGGATAGTGTGTAAGGTAGGTTTGTAATAAGATTTGCTTTAGACTGCAGTATTTTGATTCTCCAAAGTTTGTTGTACGAAGTGCACCAGGGTCGCAGGATAAATGGCAAGCATCGTGTTATGATTGCTCTGATTTATTTGCAAGGAGAATGATATCACGAGGGCGGCACGGTGGTGCAGTGGGTAGCACTGTTGCCTCACACCTCTGGGACCAGGGTTCGAATCCGGCCCAGTTCCA
>JAODKL010000045.1:4133058-4152022 GCA_026780765.1 Petrocephalus schoutedeni | reverse complement strand
CAGCATCATCCCATTCCTGCTGCTTCTCCTCTCTCTCCCCACCCCACTCTCATCCCTCTCCCTTCTGTCCATCTGAACACAATTTCAAGTAGCAGCCTTATGAACCTGCATGTCAAATATGAAAGATTAGTTATTGGTGATTGTCGGTGCCTTGGATCTCACAATAGGGACGTGCAATATACATTATGGCTGAATATGAAAAATAGTCAGTTACTTTAAAATAGAGAAGAGAATTCAACTTACCTCACTGTGATATCTATAATATCTGTACATGGGCACTTTACTGCACTGAAGATCCCAATTTCAGCATTCACATGAGAGCAGCTAGCCATCCCGGGGCCCCCTGCTTGGGTTAGCACTTTCAAATGCTTAGTTGCTGAGCGGGGGGTGATTTTTGGGCCCCTACAAAGTACTGAGCCCCCTGAATCTGTCAGGGTAACCATGCACCTCTGATGCCCCTGTATACAAATTTCGAAATTATTGCATTTCATTGAGTTAAAGGACGTATTTCCATTAATTAATGATAATGAATAGTTGGAAATCACTGTATTTTTGAGTGTATATTTAAAAATTAAAGACATGTTAATATCAAACACATTCTCTTTTTCATGTGGTGCTCTGCCTTGAGAGTATGTTGTAATATGATGTGAGCAGAAATGAACGAATGTTGCATTGTGGCTACCTTTCGTAGATTCACACTGAGGAATTAGGCTGTAGTGCGGTTTGGCAGGCTTGTGATTACGTTCCCATGACAGTGGAATCGCCCCGTTAGAGGTGCTTATTGTCCCACTTCGGACACCGTGCGCTCTCGTTCTTTGAAACGTGTTTCTATGACAACCCAGTCGGCGGAGCCAGCGTACGGTACAGTAGATATGCGGCCTGAACTTCATTATAAATAATAAACCATTCCATCATCTCTAACTAACAGAAAGTAAGGTTATTAATCTGAAGAGGTGGTCAGTGTAAGCGACTGCAAAACGATATTGTTTCCTGTACTTTATGTACCAAATTAGCCTAGTTAAAATATATTACGATAATTATATTGCAACGTGTAAATCTCAGCGAATTTTATGATGTAACGAGCAGTCATTTCGCCATTTGTTTTTGTGCTACTTTCGTATCCGTTTATTCGCCGATTGTAAAACATTTGTATTATTTGTATTAATGATCCAAGTTTGTGCGCAATTCCAGTCGGATTGTGACTAACAGTTTGCACGCAGTTATTTCCATCGGGTTTCTGTTGTCAAACGTGAATGTAGGTGGTCTGCAATACAGAAGAGACGACAATAATGACGGTAAGCAGGATAACATGTTGCTTAAATAGGGTCTTGTCCGTGAAATACTCTTACCGTGAAGAATATTACGGTTAGAATAAAAAGTCTTGAGGGGTTTTATTCGAAGCGTAGCAGCACATAACAAAGCCAACCACAGCAGCGTCCTTCCCCGATTAGCCTTGTGGCATTTCAGTTTATCGACGCAGATGCTGAACGCTGGGGATTATAGTAAGGAGTAACTTTGTTTGATGACTCACTTTGGGTTAACAGCTAATACAGCGTATTGAATTGCAGCCAAATTCTTTTTTAGCACAATACACTACTGTGGTAGTGCTATAAGGCAGTAGTAGTCTCATCTTACCCAGCAAGCTAAGCAATCATTATGCAAACCCACGTGGCTGCACTTCCCTTACCAATAGGAGCCATTCGCGAGGCTCTTAGGAAAATGCTACAATGCTCCTTGTCAACCCGGTCCCCTGGGACCCCGCAAACGATCCACGTTTTTGCTCCCTCCCAGCTTCCTACAGTCGACATTCAGACAGTCGACATTTTTGTTCCATCCCATTCAAGACACACTTTGACTAAAACATCTCAATAGGGAACCACTACTGCTCAGTATCTGTACTGATAAATTTGCCACAGCGCTGATCAGGAAAGGACACTTCTGTGCTTGGCTTTCTTCTTATTTATTCTTCTGGTATATGATGCTTAATATTTGTGCTGCTGCACTGCAAATAAAACCTCTCAACAGGGAGCAAAAATGTGGACCATCTTTAGGTCCCCGAGGATAAACACTGGTCTGTATGATTGTCAGGAATGTCGCTTAAATCATTAGACCATTGGTGTCTTTATGATATGTACATCATATATTCATATATTCTGACATTTTTAATGGTATTTTATTGTTCATGCTGAGTGAATTTATGAGTGTATTGCTGCAAATGTTAAGTAAATAAATGACTGTTTTCCCTCTACCCTGGCAGGCAGTAATGCCCCAGTGGTCTCTCTCACTTCCTCTTCCTGCAGTATTATTGATTGCAGTGAGCATTTATATGGTTCTCCTGGTGGTGGCGCTATGGTGCCGTCATTGTCTCAAGGTACAGTGACTGTCAGGCTTCCTGACTATCTCACAAGAACCAGTTTGTTCATAATAATGTGCCTAATATGCAGATGATTCTTGTGTATGTGGGCTTCACACTACCTCTAACCCTACCACTTCCTGTGGTCTATTATTTTGGCATCTTTTGGTTCATATTGGTTCTCTGGTTTCCCCTCACATTCCAAAAAGCATGCCAAGGTGAACTGGAGTTGTGTGAATGTGACTGTATGTGTGAATGTTCTCTGTGCCCTAACATGGGTTGGTGCCTCATGCTTCATTATTCCCTGCCTTGAGCCTGTCACTTCCAGGATAGACTCTAGACCCCCATGACCCTGCATAGGACAAACGGGTATAGAAAATGGATTTATAGTTCAAAAACAATGTTTCCTTCAGTTACACTATTTACTCTGTGTTTCTAGGTTTTATGTTTTTTGTTTAACTTATCCGTCCACCCATTCATTTTCCAATTGCTTATCCAGTATAGGGTTTTGTTGGGCTACAGCCCATCCCAGGCAGCATAGGGCATAAGGTACACCCAGGATGGCATGTTGATATGTTTATATCATCTTTTACAGAAGTGTGCCTCTTATAGCATCATTATTTTGTAAGTGATACTAGGTACTACAGTTGCATTTGTATCTTAGAAACCGTGGTATCTTCTGGGAAGCTCTGTTTAATGTGTGCTTTCTGTGTTACAGGCTCAGTGCTCACCACAGTGCAGCACGTGCTGCACCAGCACCAGCCCCTGTGAATACTGTCTAGTCTGTGCAGAGTCATGTGACTGCCGGCTGCCATCGCTGCATACGTGCCTCGACAAAACCTGCCCCTCCCCTTCAGTGAGTCATCCCTCATCCCTTCCCTTCCTGTGTCTTTTGTAAGCTATAGCAAGCATGAGTATAATGTGATAACTTATCTCTAAGTGCTTTTGCCACAGACTGTTATTGTGTTATTAATGATACACATAATACTTGTGTTCATAAGATTAGTAATTTTACTGCAAATAATAAAGAAACAAAAGATAAGAGAAACTTTATTGATCCCACTGATAGTATTTAGTTTGGTAGTAATTATGTTCAAGATGATTATGATGGAGACATCACTGCAGTTTGTGTGAGGTGCTGTCCGCCTCTGTGGTCTGTGTCAGGTGCTGTCTGTTTCAGTGGTCTGTGTGAGGTGCTGTCTGTTTCAGTGGTCTGTGAGGTGCTGTTCGCCTCGGTGGTCTGTGTGGGGTGCTGTTCACCTCGGTGGTCTGTGTGGGGTGCTGTTCGCCTGTGTCAGGAGTCTCACCGCTGTTCCTGTCTCCCTCAGTGCTCCATGTGGGACTGTGCCTGCACCTGCCAGCCCCCAGACTGTGACTCTGTCAACTGTCTCTGCTTTGAGATCAAGTTCCGGTAGGACAGGACTAAGTCTACCTCCAGAGGCACACAGGCAGCCAGATCTGTTGAGAGCCTGATTTTCCTAAAATCAGTCTGCAGCCTTGCTGTTCCCACAAGCATCCTTTTCCCAATTCTGGTATCACCCTTCTGTCACACCACATTTTTCCATCTCAGTCTGCAAACTTGACCAGAGGTATGCCTGGACTTCATCTTGCAACATTGTAGTAGTGTAATTTCTGTGATTTTATTTTATTTTTTTTAAGTTCAGAGCCTCGTAACTCCTACAGCCCTTTGAATAATAACACATTTTAGCTTGAAACCCAGTAAGGAGTATTTTCTTTCCAGTTAAGTGAAAAAATGTTACGCCTCCCATCACATGCCTCAAAACAGCATTTTGTTTTTAAACTTGAAAATGTTAAATATGACCAAACCATTAAAAGGTACTCTTTTTAAGTTTTCTAAAGGGCCAGTTAAACAATTACAGTTCATAAGAAAACAATCTGAATATATATTTTTTTTTGCTACCTGAGGTGTACAAAAGGCCCTTTATCTGAAAGAGATGTATTTATTTATTTTTAAATAAAAATGTATGTGCAATTCATATCCCAAATGTAATCAAAATCAAGAATGGTGCAGGAAAATCTTTTTTGGAATTTTATTTAATTGAAATATAATGACCAATAAGGAAACTTAAGACATCACTCTATTTTTCTATGGGTTTTTCCAAAGACGAGGCCTTCACAGAGCAGCTAAAAATCTTGGTCCCTTGCCTGCATAACAGGCAACTATCAAGGCAACTTCAAAACAGACAAAAAATTCTGATTGTCCTGTAGATTTTAAGTGTTGCGGCCACTGCTAAACATTCGTTTGTTCAACTTTCTGACAAGATTTTATAGACACATTGTTTCATATCATGTCATGTCATATCTCTAGCTTATTTTTATGTATTTATGTCATTAATGTTATTAAGTGCCTAAATCTTTGTACTTTTTTATATTGTACATGACTGTTTTAAAAAATAAAAAAATGGCAGAATCTGCCTTTTCACATGTGCTGGCTGTGAGCGGTAAAGTGGTTGGCACTGTTGCTTCATACCTTCCGGGTCGTAAGTTTGATTCCTCTGATAGACTGACATCCCCTCCACGGTGCTGCCTTTTCTGGTACCCTGTACATCCTGGGATAGGCTCCAAGCACACTGCAGGCCAGCCTTGGTAGAGTATGGGAGATGGAGTGTTGGGTTTTATACTGTTTGTAGCAGGACCATTCAAACGCCATCACCTTTCTTATGCTGTCTTCTTTAGTGATATCTGCTTTATGAGCTGAAAATGTACTCTGGGAAAATATTATTGTGTGACCTAGCCATAAAAAATCGAATTGCATAAAGGATTAGCACCAATGGTGTTTTTGTAAGAACCAGTACAATGTTATTGACCCTTGTAGAGAGTTATAGGCTGTTTCTGTTACTTCTTGCATTTTGCATGGTAATGATTCTGGCCCCTTCGGTGTATACATGCATCACACTGAAGTAGGACCTCCTCTGCTGAGCACTGGGAGAGTCTAGATGATGGAAGTGCTTTCCATACCTTTCCCGCATCCTTTTCAACAATAATTCTTCCCTCTCCCTTCCTTTTGGCTTTGCCCTTGGACAGGGCCTGCCAGCCCTTACTGTTCTCCCTGAGAATTTCTTTGTGAATGTCACAGTCCTTCTCTGGTTGCTGGCTGGCGCTAAGATTAGCCAGGCCATCCAAATGTGAAGGGTCATGGTGGGCGGATAAATACCAGCCCCTCGCCGCTGCCTGTTGCGGGTGTCTCCTCTAGATCTCCTCCTGCTCTGCCTTCCTCTTACTTTCCCACAAGCTTGCCTGCTCTCCTGTCTCTTCGCTTCTCAACAAAGGTAAGCCTCGAATAGCAGATTTGCAAGGCTCTCGCTTTTCACCTAGAAATAACACTTATATGCTTTGATACTTTTAATAATTTTCGTCAACATACGTTCAGATGTTTGAATCACACAAGTGCAAAGTCGTGATAAATCAGGTCCTTATTGATTATATAGTGTCTGTGTGCTGTAATGGTTATATTTATTAAGGGTGCCAGGATCTTTAACAGAGAAGGGCAAAGAGCCAAAAAGCAGGTGGGTATAACAGACATACATAACCAAAATGAGAAAACATGTGAAATGAATGAAGCCAGATGAGACTGGCTTACCCGTGAGCATTAAAGGAAAATGAATAAGCACTGATGCACATGCTCTACCCTCTCGACAAAAATAGCGTAAAGGATAGTACTTTCACATTTCTTGGACACCACGGAGGTCACGTTATGTATTTAAAGCTGCAGCATTTTCAGGAATCTATATTTACATCTGTGCTGAAAACAGGACTGATGAATAGGAACTTCAAGAATCAAGCCCAGGATGATATAATACAGAGATCGTCATCCTTTATTTGCCATTTGTATTAGAGTACAGGCACATTGGAATGCTTCTCTTTGCCTACCCATCTTACTCTTCATAGTGTAAGGGTCACAGCACATACAGCAGACAGCAGGGGGTTAAGGGCCTTACTCAAAAGCCCATGAACATGTGACTTCTCTCTCTCTCTCTCTCTCTCTCTCTCTATATATATATATATATATATATATATATATATATCATACATAATATATCATGTATGTGTGTATATACCATACATATCATATATGTGTGTGTATATATCATATATACACACACACACACATATATATATATATATATATATATATATATTAGCAGATTTCATATACATAATTTCCAGTAACCACTATTCTAAGTTTTATTCCCATTTTTACACACCAATCTAACCAATCAAACCAAATCTGTAAATGACATTGTAGTATTGGCAGCGACAGCTCATATTTGCTCTTTTTAACATTGTAATTGTAATTATTATCAGAATCTGATACATTCTATATAAGGAATTTCTTTTGGTGTAAGTGGTCATATTAAAGCATAATAAAGTAAATAATTTATTGCTGTAAAAATAACATTTTTGACATGCCCCAATCACATTTTACAAATGCAACCTCAAAAATCATAAAATGGAAAAGAAAGGATGTTAGTCATCCGTTGAATCACACCATGCACAGTCGTGTCATGAAGTGTGCTGTGCATCACGTACTCCTAATTCCGTATGTAATGATACGCCCTCCGCTGCTCGCCCCTCCCCTTGCGCAAGTTGACCCATCCCTCTGCGTTTGCTTTGGCAATCGCAGACCTCACGTCCATCACCGCGAGATTTCTCTCTGATTGGACAATCCGCCTACACCGCATTTATCTGACCAATCAAATCTTTAAAGACGGCCATAAGCGCCCTCCCTACTTCCCGTCCGTGGGTCTTAGGCTCCATGTGAGCGTCTTTCATATCGGTGTTAAAACGCGTTACGTCTCACTTCCTCTCCTCTCCTCGGGGCGCTAGTTCGACGGTTCCTCTTTGAGCAGCAAGTTTATTGGTGAGTCTCGGCGTCTTTTCGTACACATGACTGTTTTTCTTATTGAAGGGCAGCATCTTTGATAAAAGCATCTCAGTTCGCTCGGAAGTGTCAGTGTTTTTCCTCGTCGTTTAGCTAACGGTTTCAAGCTTCAACTCCCGGAACAGGATAGCAAGGTCATACTGATGCAATGCCAAGGGCAAGGGCGTATTTATTAAAAAACACACCTGTATGTACAGATATATACATTTATATAGAATAAAGACTGAGCGCAAAACGTTGATACATTTAAGACCAAATAGAATGCGTTTTCCATATCCACTGAATTAGATCATGTTCATTATCAACGTCAGTTGACACGCACAAAAATCAGTCTAGAAAAAGTGATAAAAAATATTAATTAATATAAAATTTGAATATTTATTGCGATATTGAATTCAGTTTTATACACTTGCGCAGAAAATCGTACTTAAACTGCTTCTTAAAAAAGATCTTTTTTAAAGTATGTAAGCCGAACGAAATCGGGACTGTCCCGCGTTAATCACCTTTTTCGGTATGTAAAAGTGCCTGTCATTCCGAAGTCATACAACAGCCCTGGCGGTCAGACAGGCGCTAAGGGGGTATCATTCCCTCCCTCAGGGTCACCATGCCGCACGCCTACCCCTTCCTGAGCACTGAGCAGAAGAAGGAGCTCAGTGACATTGCCCAGAGGATCGTGGCCCCTGGGAAGGGCATCCTCGCCGCTGATGAATCCACAGGTAAGCAGGCGATTAAACACTGATCCTGGGTCCATTAATCAATGATGCCATAACAGAAGGACAGCAAAAAATATGAACATGAATTTTTTTAAGAGTAACTTGGATGCCAGGTAGTCAGGAAAAACACTGAATTAATTAACACTGCTTAGTCTGTGCATTTTCCTCTAAGTGGCTTAGAGTTTGATTCCTTCATTCAAATGGATGTTAACTGGAGTAGCTTCCAGAAACAGCGCCTCCCCCTGGCCATGCTAGATCCAGCAGCCGGATGTGTTTTAAGTGCTACAGCCCCTAGTGTCCTTCGCACATTTCAAGGAGAGATGTCATCATTGGTGTGTGCCCTTTCAGGCAGTGTCGCCAAGCGCTTCCAGAGCATCAACGCTGAGAACACAGAGGAGAACCGGAGGCTGTACCGGCAGCTGCTGTTCACCGCCGACGAGCGCGTCAACTCCTGCATCGGTGGGGTCATCTTCTTCCACGAGACGCTGTACCAGAAAGACGACAGCGGCAAGCTGTTCCCCCAGCTCATCAAAGAAAAGGGCATGGTGGTGGGAATCAAGGTGGACAAGGGCGTGGTCCCCCTGGCAGGCACCAACGGCGAGACCACCACCCAGGGTGAGAGGCATCATCTACATACACACACTTCCTCTGTGCCTTCGTAATTCTTCCATCTCTGCTTAGTCATTGTGAATAAATGGTCACGGCCAAGATAAACAGTGTAGAGATATGCATGAAAAGCCAAGTAGCTGCCGTACAAAGAGCGGTGATGGTAAAATCCCGGCCTTTCCTAGGCCTGGATGGGCTCTACGAGCGGTGCGCTCAGTACAAGAAGGACGGTGCCGACTTTGCCAAGTGGCGCTGCGTGCTGAAAATCACCCCCACCACACCGTCCAACCTGGCCATCATAGAGAACGCCAATGTCCTGGCCAGATACGCCAGCATCTGCCAGATGGTGAGTCACAGATGGGTTGGCAGCTAGGCAAAACCTGGTTCTGAAGGGGAGGGACACACAGCCCGAAACCCACAATTAAATCAGCTGGAATTGAGTAAGAAATGGGGGGAAAAAACTAAAAGATGTCCTTAGACTACAAACACTGCCCCCGACAGGTCAGGAGGGGCAAGGGGAAGAAAACCCAATCATCATAAAGCATTTGAGCCATCAATTACATATGCACCATTTGGACTCTAAGTCTGATGTGACCGATGTTTCGATTGTCTCGCCAGCATGGCATTGTGCCGATCGTGGAGCCCGAGATCCTGCCCGACGGTGACCACGACCTGAAGCGCTGCCAGTACGTGACGGAGAAGGTCCTGGCTGCGGTCTACAAGGCCCTGTCTGACCACCACGTCTACTTGGAGGGCACCCTGCTGAAGCCCAACATGGTGACAGCCGGACACTCCTGCTCTCAGAAGTTCACCTCCCAGGAGATTGCCATGGCGACCGTCACCGCCCTGCGGCGCACAGTGCCCCCTGCAGTTCCTGGTGAGAATCACACACAAGATGTGCCTTCACACATTGACACACACACATATACAATGTGTTTTAAAAAAAAAAAAAAAAACAGTAGGATCAAAACATGCAGCAGACAGAGCCAGTTTCATGCATCTTTCCTGTTCCAGGCATCACCTTCCTGTCTGGAGGTCAGAGTGAAGAGGAAGCCAGTATCAACCTGAATGCCATCAACCAGTGTCCCCTGCACAAGCCCTGGGCTCTCACCTTCTCATTTGGCCGTGCTCTGCAGGCCTCTGCCCTCAAGGCCTGGGGGGGCAAGAAGGAGAACGGCAAGGCTTGCCAAGAGGAGTACATCAAGAGGGCCCTGGTATGTCGTGCTCAGGCATTGGGTCTCCAGGGTCACATGATGTGTGTCAGCTGCCTCCTGCTACATGTTCTTAACCCCCCCCCCTTTGATGTCTCTTGCAGAATAACAGCCAGGCTTCCCTCGGGAAGTACGTTTCCTCTGGGGACAAGGGTGCCGCAGCAGGAGAGTCCTTGTTTGTGGCCAACCACGCCTACTAAACCTGGGACATTCCACATCCACGTCCAGCCACCACACTCCTCCACACCTCAATTAAGCGACTCCTTTTCCAAAACCAGCCCCCCCATAGTCCCACTTCCTGTTTCCTCCCTGTGTGGAGTCACTAGAGAGCTCTTATTCCCAGTTAGCGGGAAAGAGTCAAATGTGCAGTTTCACGTTGTGTTTTTTTTTTTGGGACGGCCACCTCCATGCGTCCGTGTCTGTAAACGCGTCCGGGGTGTGGGCGTGCTTTCTGCCAGTTATGTAACGTTGTGACATTTCACTTGCAGTGTATGTAATTCCCTAAAGCATGTGCCTTCTTCTGTTGCCCAGAAAAGCCATTGTGGGAATGTATTTTGCCCTAAGACATCGTATACTGTACACTGAAAAAATAAATTATTCTTTCCACCATGCACTGTTTTGTCTTTTTGTAATTATTGCTTTTAATGGCATTATGTCTCTCTGCAAATGTGGACTCAAACCTCTCAATTTGTGGGATGAAGGTTTGTGGTGTTGGGTGTTTTTACGGTTTAGGTATGTGCTTTCCCATTGTTGGTGTACCCTATATGTACCCTTATATGTTGCTTTGGCAAATATACCCTGTTCCATACGCTTAGTGTGTTATATATTATATGCAATGATTGTAGTTAAGCATACGACATTATTTGACGTGATGATGTTGTTGTAATAGTTTTATTTCCTGTTCTTTTCGCGTACCTTTTGGCTACAAAATACAGCGGAACCAACATTGTGAATGCAACACTTTCACCGGACGCATTTCAAAGATACACCACACAGAGTCAGAGTTTACTAACCGGACGGCACTCTTTCATTTTCGCTTAAAAAAACATTAAACGGGAATAGGCTAAGAAATGGGAAGTGCTACCACGATGCATGTGATTACCTGACGATCAAAGATTTTGATTTAGCGCTGCAGTGCACTGTCAGTACTGTCAGCTTTTTCCATCATGGACAGAACAGAAAGGCTCTCTGACGGTGACGGTAAGGTTTAACACGTCTCTGGATGTCATTCGGGTAATGTCAGCGCCTAATTTGCTGTCATGCGATTCTCCTACTCAGATAGATGTCATGTTTTCATTTTTAACGTCTCACAACCTTCTGTATCGTTGAAAGGTCGCTGGACGTCTTGGAGAAATGTAGCGGGGTTTTGGTGGGTGAGGTTTTTGTATTATATTTTGTGTTAGCCTTGGTATGGAGCACAGTGCGCTAGTCCGCAGATCGGGCTCGGCTTGCTCGGAGACCCCCTGACACACTTCGTTTCTGTGCAGGTGGCTCGGGCTGTGCAACAACTTCGCCTACGTTGTGATGCTGAGCGCGGCGCACGACATCCTTCGGCAGCAGGAGCCCAACGGCACCGAGCCTGTATGCATCAACGCCAACTTTACTGTCTCACTGACATTTCGGGCTCTGTTTTGCCTTATATTACCTTGCTTAAGATACATGACGCATGCGTACGTGTTAATGGCACGATCCTCCAAGGCTGACTGATAAACATGTCTTTATTCTGGTGCTAAGGTTTTAACCCCCACTTATTCATTGCCTGACTTACAGACAGCTGCGCATCCCTACCATCTGGATGGTGGAAATAACAGCAGCAACAGCAGTAGCTACGACTGTAACCCCGTTTCCACTGCGGTAAAACCCCCAAACTCTGGAAAGACGTTGCGTTTGGGGTTGCAGCCAGCCGGACTGTGGGATCCATTTTCACGTATGATTTATTCATTGCAGGCGGTACTTCTCGCTGACATTCTGCCCACTCTCCTCATCAAAGCAGTCGCACCCTTCTTTATCCACAAATTCCCTTACGGGTAAACCGCTTTCATCCTTAAAATTGAGCCCCACCAATGGGTCAGGCCGTCACCATTGACCGTAATCCTCATATTTTTCTTTAACTTTCCAATTCGACCGGCAGGTTCCGTGTGTTGATGTGTATCGCCACGGCAACCGCCAGCTTCCTGTTGGTGTCATTCTCCTACAGTGTGGCCATGAGCATTCTGGGTACTGTTGCGCTCTCTCTCTGAATTCGTGGTTATTTTTTTTTTATTTCTGAATGATTAATATGCTTAGTACATCATATCACGATCATCGAATTGCCTGAAATAAATAAATTATATTGCCTGCAGACACAAAGCTGCAGTGAAATACGGTGTGGTTAATGCGCATGCGCAAAGCGCTGCACTAAAAATTGTACTTATGGTAAAATTTATGTGGTCATGTAAGCGCGCATTGTCCCTTGCAGGGGTGGTGTTTGCTAGCATTAGCTCAGGCCTGGGAGAGCTGTCCTTTCTCTCCCTCACCGTCTTCTTCCCCAGGTAGGTCAAGGCTGCATTCTGCCATCATTTGATCTCTAGTGAACTCAACATAAGCTTCACTGGAATAATAAGTGGTTCTAGTGTTTCTGAAGCTTGATTAGTTAATTGGTTTGTTGATTGATGGTAGGCAGTGGCTCAGTGGGCAGCACTGTTGCCCAACACCTCCAGGGCTGGGGGTTTGAAAGCCCCCCCCTAGCCTGTTTGTGGAGTTTCCTGATGGTCTTGGTCCCTGCGTCTCGCTAACATGGCAGTGCATACCTTCCCTGTCAGGTTTGTACTGGGGGGCTGGGGATCCGGCACCGGCGGAGCGGGTGTGGCAGGGGCGTTCCTGTACTCGGCTTTTACGCAAGCGGGTCTCTCGCCGCGGGAAACTCTGCTGGTGATGCTGGCGGTCCCCGTCGTCATGGCGATCAAGTGAGCCGCTCTTCTCAGGGCCATCACCTGCATAAAGCGGCGGTCGGGGCTCCCTGTAATATATTGATATCTGTCCTTCCTGTGTCTTTGTCTCAGCTATTATTTTCTCCTGGTGTTTCCCGCGTCATTCCCACAATGGCACTGTGCACCAGAAGAGTGTCACCTGACAGCACCGAACGCAAACCATGAGGAGAGACGCCCCCTGGTGGACGGCGAGGAGGGCGAGGAGCTTGGGGCTGCGGAAGTGCCAGGTAAGCGTGGCTGCTGGGAGAGGGCGGTTTGGAAAGCCCTGAACCATCATGTGACCTGTGCTTTACCCTCCACAGCAGAGGAGAGCCAGGGTCTCCTTACCTGCAAAGACAGATTTGGCGTCCTGAAAGTAAGTCCCCTCCGGGATGCGGGTGCCGCCTCCCTTTGCCGGCTTCGCGTGCTGAGCTCTGCCCCCGTCTCCTGCAGAGTTTGCTGCGGTTTATTATTCCACTCAGCATCGTCTATTTCGCCGAGTATTTCATCAACCAGGGCCTGGTGAGTTCTCTGTCCGGCTGCTGTCTGCGTTATCGAGCTTGGGCGGGATGGTGGCTCGTGAAGGACAGGGGACATACGGTGAAACTTGTCTCCTCTTGCAGCTGGAACTGCTGTATTTTCCAGGCTTTTACCTGTCCCATGCTGAGCAGTACCGCTGGTCAGTACCGATACGCCTTCCCACTCCGTTTGCCGGATTGCTCCGAAAAGGCCCTGTAGTCACAACGCCGATCTCTGCTGCAGGTACCAGACTGTCTATCAGATCGGGGTGTTCATCTCCCGCTCCTCCCTGTTCTGCGTGAAGATCCGCAGGGTGTGGGTGATGTCGGTGCTGCAGGTGAGACCGGGAGGCTCCTCCCACCCCAGCTGTCCCATGTGTTCCCACTGCATCCAATCTCCCTCTCCGCTTGCTCGCAGTGCATCAACGCCGTGCTGCTCTCACTGGCAGTGTATTACCGCTTCCTGTCCAGTGCCGCCCTCGTCTTCGTGATCGTCGTTTACGAAGGACTCCTGGGGGGCGCCGCATATGTCAACACCTTTCATTTCATCAGCAAGGAGGTCAGTCTCCCTTTATTTTCTCCTCCCCCATCAGTCACCTTATCAGCCACTTAAGGTTGTGTCTGTAGCTTGAAATGGTTGTGGTGTGTCTTCCCACTGACTCCCGGGACGTATACAGACCTTCACTGGCTTCATTTGGGGCACTTTAGTGAACATTAGGGCTGAACGATTTTAAGAAAAAAAATATAATTGCGATTTTTCTGACAGATATTGCGATTTGATTAGATTTTTTTAAAACGCAGTTCAGCATTCACTATATGTGTATTAAAAACTAACAGAACACAACCGTACATTGAAATCTGAACAGCGCTATACTGTAGCGCTGGTGGGGATCGGCATTTCCCGGCTTGCTCGTGGGTATATTGTAAATAGCCCCTTGTTCTGTTGTTGTTGTTAACTAGTTGCATTACCGACTGTGGCTTGTATGTTGCCCCTGTGTTGTGTGCACCATGTCCGATCCTCGCGTGTCCTTAGTTCAGTGTAAGCATCTGTGGTCCAGCGTTTGACCTCCATGTGTTTCACGTGTTTAGTTGGTTCGGTGCTGGTTTAGTGTTTAGTTAGTTCCATGTTAACCCTGTTAAGGGCTGTAATAAAAGAGCCACGTTCTCCCACATATACGAGTCAGCTCCTCATTCGCCACCTTCGCGATGTCTTGGTCTGCCCGGTGGCACAATACATTATTCCGAAGATAAGAATGGAAATATATGAATTGAATCCAAAATGTATTTATTCTTAAAAAATTATATAGAGCATGCACCTAATAAACTACAGAACAATTCTCTAGCAACCCGAACATGGTAAAGTGATTGTATTTTTACATGCACATTTTAAGGGTCACATGTGCAAACAGTGCTCAATCGTTTTTTTACCCTTTTGTTTGTTTGTTACCCGTTTGTTTCTGGAAAGTCCCATGTACACAAGGGTCAAATTAGCGGTGAACAATGATGCATAAAACTACTATCACAAAAGCCGCGACTGTGTTAAGTTAAACAAAGTAATAAAAATAAAACGATTCCAGTAATAAAAACATTAGGGATCTTGCGGCTAAGGCTGCTTGGACCCATAATAATAGCACCTTTCTGTGAACAATTAAATAGCCAGGTAGTTCACCTACAGCTCAGCAGTGGAACCGATATTTTTCTGCACTGCGAATTTAATGTTTCTCGTGTTTGTTGTTTGTGGGCGTATACGTAGTCACTTTGGGCCACTTCTGATTGGTGAGCAGGACTGGCACGCGAGGAGTACAGCACTTCTGATTGGTTAGGCTGACTGTCACACAAGGAGGACGGAATGAATTTGCAAAACTATTTTCACAACAGTTTTAAACCCTGGGTCAGACGTGCTGTGTAATGCATATCCTAAATTGCAGCCTTTGCGATTTGCTAATTCCAGTGTTTCAAATCGATAAATCGTTCAGCCCTAGTGAACATTTATAAAAGCAGGTGCCTAGCTGGTGAGTGATTTTGCATTAAAGTGTCGGCCCTCTTTCCCATTGAGTATATTTTACAAGCAGGCTGTAATTCCCCACAGTGCTGGTTACACGAGTGAGCTGGGTCCAAAATTTAAATAACCCGGGGGCCAGAGGCTAGGTGAAAACGAAAGATGGACCGGTGGGCCAGATGTTCTGATGGATTAGAAACATGCCGCGGGTCGGTTCTCTGAGATCTCTGCCTGTGACCAATGCCCTGGAGCAACGGACGTGTTGGTTATGATGTCAGCGCTCACCCCTGCTTGAATGGCACCTCCCTCCCCCAGACCGGAGACCGGGAGCGGGAATTCGCCATGGCTGCTGCCAGCGTGGGAGACAGCTTTGGCATCGCGCTCTCAGCTGCCGTCTCCTTCCCCATCCACAACTACTTCTGCTCGCTGTGAGCTGAGGAGCGAGTTTATGGCGCTGTCTGTCCGTTTACATTCCATGCAGCCAAATCACTGACAATTTGCTCCCGGTTACCCACTAACATGCTGCTGATTCTCAGTTCACTGTCCATTTAAATTAACACCTCTTTTTGAGGCCGTTTCCATCCAAGTCTTTTACGTTAAAACAGTGGAGAGAAGTTTCTGTTACGGAATAAAATGGCTGTTTGTTCCCACTAATCTGCTTCTGGCTGTATTTATTACTCCTTACTTGAGTCTGCAGCAGCTGAGCTCTGCCTTTTGGAGGTGAACAGAACTACCCAAGGCTGGCTCTTCCTTGGGCAACATGTAAATTTACTGGAATGGATTATTCTTTTTAGAGATGATCCATTATCCTGCCAGCAATATTTCTGAAAAATATGACAGAACTTCTGAACTAACTGTGATGGAGATGTAAATGTTCTACCATGACCAAAGATGGTGAATCAGACAAGCAGAGTGAAGGAAATTAACTGTTTTATTCCTCTCTTTATCCTGTGACTGGTAACCATTTTGAGCAGGACGAATGTTCACAGTAACAATAATGTTTACAAACCAAGACGTCCACTCTGTCCATGCACATGCACAAAAATGTTTGACAGGCGCCTGTGTATGTATCCATGTATACCCAGTTATGATGACCTTAATATCAGTTTTGCATCTGGTCGGAATGATGGTGGAAGGCGTAAGGCTTAAATGCCTGTGAGATTCATCACATCTAACCAATCGGCAAAATTTCCCGATGCTGAAAAGCTGCCAGTAGGGGGCAGCTTGAGCATAGCCATCACACACAGGGTTCCAGTCACGCTACCTAGAGGCGGACACATACACAGTCTGCCACGTCTCCCCGGTTCTGACCTTTGTCACTTTCACAGTGTCTGGAGAGTTACCAATGGGCGTGTCTTTCCTTGGCAACCATCTCCAGGAAATGGGAGTGACTGGCATAGTAAGAAAGGGCGGAGTCAAGGTCCATCCAGGTCACCTGACCAGCGTCATCGCCAGCTTGTAACGGCAGCTCGCTCACACTGTCCCCTGGAAGGTGACAATGACAGTCACTCATGAGTACAGGGAAAGCAACTTTATAAACACAATAGCTATTTTCATGGACTTTTTTAGAAACCTGCATTTTGACATGACAGTGGGCCGACGTCAGTCATTATTACAGAAAAAAATGTACGTTTAATCTAATGACCTGTTTCATCATGAAAGTTCACAGCCACCGTTTCCATCCAGGCATTGTCTGTGTTTCGGGGGTCATCAACGTAACCTTTGTAGACCTGCGACAGAAGGAACAGAGATGTAACGAGGGCAGATGTGCGTGCACGTGCAAAATGAAAGAAGCACAGGAGGCTCGCTGCTGCCACCTGCAGGCCCGGAGAGCTGAAGAGCGCGTCGATGCGCTGGCGCAGCAGCGCCCTCTGCTGGGCGCTGGCAGCCAGGGAGTTCAACGCTTCCTCTGAAAACTCCCGCTGCAGGGTGAGGGAGACGCGCTCCCCCGGATCGACCATCCCCTGGAAGAGAGCCACACCTCAGCATGGCGCAAAACCCCCGGCTCTTTGTCAAGCGAATCACAGCCCAGCCCCCACGCGCACAGTGACAGAGGACAGGCAGACTGACCCCAGGAATGGCCCATTCCCCGCAGTCCTTCCTCATGATGGCGACAAACTCCAGAATTGGGAGCCCGGAGCGCGGATTCACCACAGGCTGGCTGTCCCCGTCCCTCTTCCACCTGCCGCACGCAGAGAGCATTGCAGTCAGCACACTGTCTTTCCATTACGGAGAGTGGCCAAAGGGGGAAACGGCGCCCCCACCTGGTGACTACTGGGTCTGCCGCATGGTTTGGACCCCAGCGTCCCAGCAAGCCTCTCCCAGTCAAGCCGGTGCGGCCATGTAGGTTTCTGCAGCAGAAAATGAGGAGTTCCGACTGAGCTGTGCATGCATGGCTCACCGGGGGGCGGGGGGGGGGGGTACCTACAGCGGCTTCCCATCCAGCACTCTGTACTCTCCCTTGTGGCTCCTGCGCTCTACTGATCCATCCAGGGCGTTGAACTGGGGGCTGAATGATCTGTAGCGAGAGAAGCAGGCTCAACCATGGCTGACCATCAGCTGCCATGTAAATAGCAGCCACTCTCCGACTGCTCACCCTATGTCTGGGTCCGCCCAGGACGGCTGAGCCAGCACGGATGCGGCGGTGTAGACAGCCGGCCGGTACTCGGGCCACTCCGTCTCCCACCTCACTCTGTCATCCGGCACTGGGAACCTGGAGGTCTCTGAGCCAGGATACACCGGGCATCTGGATCTGACGTGTAGGGTGGGTGACATGGTAACCCGAGTAGACGCCCAGGGGCAGTCACTGGGGACGTCTGTTACGAAGCTCTTACGGACAGATCCGGCGGAGATGGCACACCAGAGAGGAGGGCTGATGCGAACAATGGGCGAGGAAGAACAGGGTGGTAGAGGTAAGCCACCGGTAAAACGAGAAGGACACTTATGGGAGCTTATCTTTAAGACAGATCAACAAGCGCGACGTTTCAGAACTAAGCCGAAGAACTGCACCCAAACGCGAACAGGTGTAATGCTGTCATATATCAGGAGCAATGCATCGATTGACACAACACAGCTAAACGCCTTGTCCAAAACACACGCGGTGGTTTGCGCTACCCGGGCTGAAAGGGCTCAGATCTGACCGGTTAGTAGCTACTCAGCTGTTACCTGCCTCCAGCCGAGTGAGCGGAGCTTCGCAGGGCGAACAGTGCAGTAAGTGCAAGTCGAACCGGGCCGGCCCACGACGTGCTGCTCCGTATCATCACCCACCGACACACTACTGGTTCACTACACTACGGAAACTAAGGTGCACAGGCTACGCCTCCATTAACGTCACACCAGCGCCAGGGAGGGACATGCGGCGTCACCAAACGCCCATATACAAAATCACATATCCTTAAAGTACAACGGCCTAATTAAAAACACAGAGGAAGGCTTGTAAACTTAAATTATTACGATTAGAACGGGGAAGAGTCCATTAGCGCGTGTGCAGCGGTAGCGCGCGCTTATGGGTAATGTAGTTCTGCAGCAGGTATGCCCGGGTGTAATTTTATATTTTGATTTTGGTCGGGCGGTTGGTCGGGCGGCGCAGTGGGACCAGAGTTCGAATCCGGCCCAGTTCCATGTGTGTGGAGTTAGCATGTTCTCCCCGTGCCGTTGTGGGGTTTCCTCCGGGTAGTCCGGTTTCCCCCCACAGTCCAAAGACATGCTGAGGT
>JAODKL010000045.1:4105543-4115799 GCA_026780765.1 Petrocephalus schoutedeni | reverse complement strand
GTCATAAGGCAGTGAGGGAGTCACTGCAATGCAAGACATGAGACATTTGTCATAAGGCAGTGAGGGAGTCACTGCAATGCAAGACATGAGACATTTGTCAAGATTTTAGTCTTCTGTATGTATTGTTGTGCTGGCTGTGATTCCCACGTGTGTCATAATATGGGTTAGTGAGGGATGGGTTTATGCCCAAAATGACAGAAGCTGTGTAAACATGGCTCTTGTTGAAAGCAAACCCACACATCCCACAGGATACGGGGACTGGACCATGTTACGGTGATGATTTTATTAGACGTATCGGGAAGGCAAACCTGCTGTCACTGATCATTAACTCTGCAAGAACAACCTGCATGCAAGAAGATGTGAGGTGGGGCGGTCAAAAATATAGTTGTTAGTAAGCAGCAATGGGGCAGAGAGGGAGAAGGACCTAGGGATGAAAAGCTATGCTAGCATCTCAGTCCTGTGTTAGCAACATGGTAAGGTGAGAAGCAACAGCGGCTCAGTGGGGTCCATGGGGCCTCAGACAGGAGGGGCACATGACTACACCAGACTGCGTGATTGTGCTCTGAACTGTAGGATTGTGGGAAGGCTGTGACTGTCCTCCACTTGGACGGTAGCTTCCTAAATGGCCAGCTGCCATTATTCATATAAAAAAATTACATAACTTGGAGCCAGAGATTTGACACACAAAAATATCCTTTTTTATCAACAATGTATTAACATTCCATCACATCTACACATGCATTAGTGGACACATTTTATATTCTCACTGTGAATATATGTTTTATAAGATATGTGTTAAAATACATTTTTACACAATTTATGTAACCACATAAAGCAGACGTGTTTTGAATACAGATTTTGACAAGCACTCAGGAATATGTCACAGTATTTCAGAATTACTTACATCAAAACTTTTCAGGCACAAAACCAGGAGGAAAGGTGCAGACAATGTGTTCACTCAGGTAGGAATGCACCTTGTTCTACTTCACAGTTTTAAGGAGGTGCTATATTCAGAGTCCATAGTGTCTTGTACAGAGATATATCAGGCAGATTCTGAAGTTAAGCTTTGCAAACCCCGAGAATCTCAAAGTCCACAACACCTTAGACAGCAGGCTTTTGTCTGCCCCAAGGGTTACAATGTTTGTGTAATAGCACAGTATATCACAAAATACCTCTTCCTCTTTATTAAGGAATGGGCAGTAAAAACAGAGCACTCTGGGAGTTGTAGTTTATTTCTCAGGTGAGAATATGTAGTCCAAGGCTTGCCTTTCAGCTGCAGCAACGTTTGGATGCCACAGGTCCACGCTGAATATCACTCTTGGTCCATCTTCCACTCCACCTGCAGTTGGAGATATCAGGAGGCACAAAGTAATGAACTTGAACTACACATGTATAAAAACATCATTTCCACAGTATTAAAAGCCAGTTTTAAGATCACACTCAACATTCACAGCAAAACTGAGAGGTTCTGGTGCATCATTTACATTGATTCTATTTTGAAGACCTTTGCTGAATCTGTGTTTATCATGCAGTTGATTTATTGTACTTTGAGCTTTTACACTGCCATGCACTATGATATATCACGTTTAATCATGACTGATCTGAAGAAAGTCAAATAAAAAAAAATATATAAAAGCAGAAACAAAGGGCTGCAGGGCGGCGCCAAAGCCACAAAGCAGCATGGGAAACCCGGACTCACCATTGTGCGAGACTGTGTGCAGGAAGGAGTCGTCCACCAGGAGGCAGTGTCCCTCTGACCAGCACTGGGGCTCCCCCCCGACCACTAACTCACACTGTGGAGGAGTCTGCAGCCCTGGGGTGGGGTGGGGGGAAGTGCTGAGGCTTTACTCTCGGCTGCTTTCTCACGTCACTGACTGTGTCACGAGTCTGGACCACTATAGGCATGCAAGGCTGGCCTGCGTCCTCCTGTATTCACACCCCCCCCCCGCCTATTTGTGGACGCCCCCCTCTTTCTCACCCAGATGGCAACGCAGCCGGGTGTTGGTGGGCCCGTAGCCCCCCCCCAGCACAGCGCCGGGCCGCAGGATCCAGAAGCCGGCGGCGCCCAGCGAGTTGCTGCCGATGAAGGTGCGGAGGGAGAGGAGGGTGCGGTAGCTGCAGGGGCACGAGCGGCAGTTCTTCGCCACGCAGACGCCGGCGCTGTACAGCGGGAACACCGCCTGGCCCTGGGTGGGGGGGCAGCCAATGGCATTAAGCGTTTGGATGCGTGGAGGGATGGACCGGATCCCGGCACTGTGCGCGGCTCTTCGCGCTCGGATGGCGTCATTTGGATCAGTCCATGTGTCGGGGGGGGTATGGGAAGGGCTTCAGCATCTCGTTGCTATCTAGTGTGCATCTATGGAATGAGGGATGTAAACTCCTGCATACGTTTGGCTGAAGGACTGCTGGGTGTATGTTCTACCTCTTTTTATATTCTTCATATTTTACTGCTGCGTGAAAATGTCGCACCCCTGTCCGTCTTTATTTTTGGTTTGAGCAGCAGCTGGCCCTCAGATAGATTGTGGGCATACTGACAGCTGGCATATAATCCTTTTCTTGTGGTAAAAGGAGAAAAGACAATGCTGAAATATTTATAAGATTTATTTCTAACATTTCTTGTATATAGTTATTTATTGTATATATCATAATTTAATTCCTTCTGGCCATTGGAATATTAAGGGCTGCGTGAGTACTTGCTGTGAAGCACACTCCTACGGCTGTACTGTCCTGTTTTAGAGCACTAATGTTTGGCCAAGACTGTTATTGTCCACATGCCCATGAAGCAGAACTAATACACAGCCTGACAAACAGGGGTGCGACTGTCGACCTTGTACCCGGGTTACAGATAAACCCCCTAAGCATTTAAGCATCTGAACAGGAATGCTTACATGCATATTTCACTGGAATTGGAGACACAGGAAGGCACACGTGTACCTTTGGCCCTAGGTAGGTCCAGCCCAGCTTGGGGTCCACACCCCGCTGGTACACGGCCTGGAACTCGGCGAGGATGATGGGGTAGTTGGCCTCTAGGACCTCGATGTCGTGCCGGTGGGCATCACGCGGATAGAAAGGGATGCTGGGAACATCGGGGAGATAAAAGAGATGGGGCTTCTGGATGGACGTGCGATCGCTGAGTCGGACCTGCGGGACAGGGAGAGGAAGAGAGGCAAGATGAGAGAGAGACAGACAGACCGACAAACAGGGACAGACCGACAGACAGGGACAGACAGATTACAGACCCACAGACAGACCAACAGACAGGGACAGACAGATTACAGACCCACAGACAGAGACAGGCCTACAGACAGACAGACAAAGACAGACAGACAGACAGACAGGGACAGACAGATTACAGACCCAGAGACAGACAGACAGGCCTACAGACAGACAGACAAACTGACAGACAGACAGACAGAGACAGACAGACAAAAAGATTACAGACCCACAGACTGACAGACAGACAGATAACAGACAGAAAGACAGACAGACAGACCAAAAACCCCAAGAATCAGATAAGTATCAAGACGTCTCTTTGGAGACGTGACAAACGCTAGCTGTTAGCTTGTTAACCTCCAGATGTAAGATACTGGCCTGGTCCCTCAGTCCTTTGTGAATCCTCCCCATGCCTGCCCAGCTGTAGCGTTTAGCATACTCCTGCAAGGAGCCATACAGCTTTTTACTGGCCGGTGGAGCTTGAGCAGGGAAGAGTGTGTGACTCAGCACAGGTGTGAGGTAACCACGACGACGCCCCATCTCAGTATCCTCCTCTTCCTCCTCTTCTCCTAGTTCCCTGGTGATGCAGGGGGAGCTGGCAGCCCCGGAGGCTTTGGACGCTCCCGCCCGGCTTCCTGCCCCGGTGCCACTAGCCACGCTCCCGGGGGATCGCGGTGTCCGGTTGGAGCGAACGGAGCTGGACTTCAGTTTTCCTGGATGGCTCCTGCCTGCCAGAGGGGGGTCAGAGCCCACCCGATAGCAGTACCAGAGAAAGAGCACCAGCAGTGTCCACAGTATCCCGCTAAAAGGCTGGGCCCCGAGCTCAGGGCAAGGGGGCAGAGGTAGGAAGTCCAGTGTCCAGTGCATTCTGGGATCAGAGGGCAGAGCTGGTGGGCTGGGGGAGAGACGTAGGAAGTCAGGGCCAATTCGTCACAATTCAGGTAGAGAGCACAGAGACTGAGGGATCATCACAATTCACATAGAAAGCACAGAGACTGAGACATCATCACAATTCACATAGAAAGCACAGAGACTGAGGCATCATCACAATTCACATAGAAAGCACAGAGACTGAGGCATCATCACAATTCACATAGAGAGCACAGAGACTAAGGCATCATCACAATTCACATAGAAAGCACAGAGACTGAAGGATCACATGATTCACCCAGAGAGCAGAGACTGAGGCATCATCACAATTCACCCAGAGACTACAGACAGTGAGGGATCATTATGATTCACCCAGAGAGCACAGAGACTGAAGGATCATCATTATTCACTTAGCAAACATAGAGACTGAGGGATCATCACTATTTGCTTAAAGAGCACAGAGACTATTCAGGGGAGTTTCAGTCACCCAATTTTTAGTTTCACTCCCCGTCCCCCGTCCCCACCCCTGAAGAATTATTATTCTAAACACATTTAGCAATTTCCACGTGTATTTCTTAGAATTGCCCCAGCTCACATATTAGGGAATGTGAACGATTTGAGAATTCGTGGTCCTGCCTCTGAAATAAAAAATAAAGTAATCATTATTCACAAACAACTGATCTGTCACCCCATATCAGCGCTAACCATGACGTAAGTACACCCTCAGTGACAGGAACACTCCTCCGTATCATTCCTCTACTATGTCCTGTATTCTGTACCAAACATGAGATGGGCATCTCCTTCGGCACACGGCTTCCGCAATCACTTCCCTCATTTCTACTTGTCATTGTTGCTTAATACCTGTTTCATTCCTCCACAGTGGTTGGCAGCAAGTGCCCCAAACAAGACCGAATAATACCAGACTCGGGATCAAACAGGCAGGACCAACTACCAACAGACTCCACCAAATCTTATTTTCTGACTTAGGTTAAATACGGGCATTTACTTTTGACTTTTCCGAATTTTGTTTCCCGAAACAAGTACGCAAAGCATCGTTTGCGCCTGTGAATTATGCGCGCATGAGGGATCGACATTGTCGGTTTCGTGAAACGTGACGGAGCGAAAGAGTGATGGAGTGAGTTGGAGACACACGAACACGGAAATTATCATGTGAACACACGGGCTGAAAACCCGAGCGACGCCATTTATCTGCCTGCCTTAGCGTTCGCTGGGTCTCCTTTTTGTATGTTTTTTTTTTTTTTGCAGGAACACATGAACATATATGATTAAAATGTTCCCCTTACCACTATTCTCCGCTTTTCTGTGCCTGCGTGTGGATTGCGCCTCTGCGACTCACGTATCTGTTCCGCATTCGGTGTTTCCGGAGTGCCCCGAGTGCGAGCCCCCCGCTTACGGAAAAGCCCGAAGTTCCCGGCCCCTTAGGGGTGCAAACGCGCGTGCCGTGCCGTCCCTTACCTGCGTATCCCTTCGCGTTATTCTGCGCGCTGATGGCCGGCGAGCGGTGCCCCTGGCAGCATACCTCTGGAGGAACGTCGTTTCAGCACCGCGGCACTGGACAGCTCTCGGTGCCGAGCGGCGCGCTCGCAGACTCCACGGTGTGGCGCTGTGCAGTGCGCCCGAGCGGCCGCCGGGTGGCGCCCCCGAGCCTTGGTCCCTGCGTACAAGACGCACATTCCCCTAAGCTCGCACATATTGACGGTGGACGCGTCAGGCATACGAAAAGAAGCCGCAAGCTACACTTGTTCCACCCACCTGGCCGTGCGCTCCGGGGCCTAGAGACACGGCAGGACGGAAAGACGGATGGTCAGAGGCGGCGGCCGGGCGGCGGACGAACGGACGCGTCTGTCGGTGTGAGCTGCGTCGTGATCGGTGGGGCGGCCGGCGGACCGGACGACATTCCAGGGCACAAAGGCGGCGCGGATACTTAATTACGCGCGGTGCTCTCTCCCCCCTCCTCCCCCCCTCCCATGTTAGTGCGGAGCCGAGGGGCAAAGGTGGCCGAAATCGGAGAGGAGCCATAAAAAACATCCGGCTTTAAAGGACGCAAAATCCCTCTAACGGGCGGATAATAGGCAGAGAGGCAGAGGGGGTAGGTGGTTCGTACAGGTACGTAACAGCGCTCGATCCCTCGATACGGTCATTCCCTGCCCGAAACTGCGCGTCTAAACGGCGTTTTTATACCGTCACGGCGATGAGGTGCCCGGTGGATGTCACTGCATTTTTTCTCATATTTTTTTTGCACCGTATTTACGTTGAGATGCCAGGTCTCTGTGGGTACGGGGGGTGCGGAGCGAGCTGGTGGGGGCGCCGAGGGGAAGAAATCGGCAAGGAAAAGCGCAAAGCGGACGAACGGGGCATAGATGAATGAAGGGCTGGCGCACGGGCCACGGCGGCAGCCTGTTTGTGTACATGCGTGTGCTGATGCTGCTCTCTTAATACCATCGCCTTTGCAGTGATTTCTGAAATCTTTTAGTGTCTTTTAATACTATATTATTATAACTATCATTATTATTATGTTCATAAGGCATCGTTATTATCATAACAGTTCATCTCGACCGTGTACAGAAGACCAAATGATGCGGGAGTACGTCATAAATTCTTTTCGTTTTAACGTAGTTCTCCGGTGACTCGTACGTTAAAGTCATTAAACATGGGGTAGGGGGGCAGCCTCGCCACCACCACTTAGTGTTTAAAATACATGTAAGAACGGAGCGTGAAACTGAGGCAGGGCCCTGGCGTTAATTACTTCACCTGAATTTGCGACGGAGGTCATGTGATATTTTCTGTTTCCCTGTTTCAGGATTCACCCCCCCCACACCCCCCGTGTCTCTCTCATCTGTCTCCTTGCTCGCCCCCTTACATCATCTTCTCTCCTCTCCTAGGTAGCAGTCTCTCTCACCTTAAACCATGGTGTCCACAGTTCTTGCTGTGACACTGTCTGTCACCTTACTCCACCTGTCCTCAGGTAATTAGCCGGTGTATATGTGCTCCCTCTTGCTCGTTTTAGGTGCCTCAGTCTGCTGCAGTCGCAGTTTCCATGCTAGGTGGCTAACCTAGCTAACCCCATTCACGCCCTCAGGTCAGACCGCCGCACCGGGTGAACCGGGAGATGATGTCATTGGCGAAAGCGCTGGGGCCTCGCGGAGATGGCCTCCTCGACAGCCAACATCGACTCCGCAGTCGCTTGGGGACCTTATCCACGCAGCCCTTCTCAGCAAAGAGCATCTTGGCCGAACCCTGAGTTCTGCCGGTGAGAGTCAGGAGCATGTTGTCACTTATAATCTCCTCTGTATTGGCTCGGTTAAACTTAGCATGGTATCGCCTTCCCTTTAAAACCTTCCAGGAACAACCACCAATCCCACGCAGGCTGTGCCTCCCGTTCACCAATCGGGGCCCTCGTCCACCATGATGTCACCGGGAGTTCTCACCACAGCCGCTACGTCGTCGGCCGGCCAGCCCCGAGCATGGAGTGCTGTGACATCTTCTCCCTCGGAGGAGGAAACCACGACGACTCTAATTACCACGACAACCATAACGACAGTGCACATGCCGGGTACACGCTGTTCACGTTTCTCTGACATGTAGCATCTGGGCCAGAGGTGACCTCAGGCAGGGTGCTTTCACTGTGTACTTCTGTGCCGTAATTCAGGCTCATCTCCCTCAGCTTCAGCCCATCTCTGATCTACCCTTGACCCACAACCTACCACATGCCCTTATTTTCCTTCCTCAGTGCAGTGCAATGCCAGTCTGTCAGAGATGGAGGGAATTGTGGAGTCTCCAGACATGCAGTCTTCTTCCTCTCTGGTGTACGCCCCCCTGGAATGCACATACACCATCACCGTCTATCGTGGCTATGGGGTCGAGATCCAGGTAGGGCGATTCGGCCTGACTAGCCTGGGATCCGCAGTACTGCCAGGTCAGTGCTTTGTCGATGCTTAGACTCCCCTGTCTTCTGCCCTAAGGTAAAGAAAGTGAATCTTTCCAAAGAGGAATCACTGACCATTCTTGGACTGGGTGGTAATGCTCCGGAGCTCCTGGCCAATGAGACACTGATGAGTGAGGGTCAGGTGATACGCAGCTCAACCAATCAGGTGCAAGTTTACTACCGCAGCCTCCAGCCAGCCAACCATGGTGTCTTCAGCCTACATTACCAAGGTACTGCTATCCTTTTGCGCAAGATGTGCATTCTATTAGTGTTTCTGCCTGGGGGATGATCACTTCTGCCTCCTCCCTACCACCCTACCAGTCCTTATTGGAGATATAAACTTGTCTAGAGAACTATTTACCTAAGAGAGAACACAGATCATGGATTCGCATCTTTTAGGGAGTAACAGTTGTTGGCCAGGTAAGAGTGTATGTCCTGTAACTCTGTTATGCCACATCCATCCACAGGCAGGGCCCCGGCCTAACATGTCTGTCTAGTATGGAGCACCAGGCACTATTTGCATTTGCAGAGTATGATTCTGCAGTATCAAACAGAATGAAATCTCTTTTTTTCCCCCACACTCTTAGCTTTCCTCCTGTCCTGTTCATTCCCTCGCTCACCTGAGGGAGGCGGTGTAACAGTAACAGACCTTCATCCTGGTGGCCAGGCCCACTTCCACTGTGACCCTGGCTTCCAGGTCAGAGGTCATGAAGTGGCCACCTGCCTAAACTCCACGCGGCCTCACTGGAGCTCCGCCGAGCCGCAGTGTGTTGGTTAGTGGCTCTACCTCCTGCTCTTCCTCTTTCTCCTTGTTTCTCACCCTTTCCAGTGATGCTATGTTGCCATGGTTTTGCTCAACCAAGTGGCTATAATCTCTTCCAAGGGTATAAACCTTATATGCACTCAGAAATTCTGCAGTCTGTCCATTTTAGAATCCATCTATATTTTTTGCCTGATGATAAATTATAACACAACCTTTCCTATGCTAAAACACAAGTATTACATTATTGACCAGTCCATCCCTGTCCCAGCTGTGTCATGCGGAGGATGGATCAGAAATGCCAGCGTGGGCCGAATCCTCTCCCCTGCCCCTCCCTCTGCCAGTAACCATAGCACCACCAACAACCTGAGCTGTCATTGGCTGATTGAAGCCAGGGAGGGGCATAGGCTCCACCTCCACTTTGAGAGGATGGCACTGGATGAGGACGATGATCGGTGGGTCTCCATTAAAATGCTTTCAGTGCCTTGTTGTTGTTATTACCAATTTAACTCGTAACTATTTTGTGTGTTTTTTCGTAGTTTTTTTGGGGTCAGGATTGGCTGTAATTTCTCTCTTGTGCTTGAATTGGTCTCAGATAAGCAAACATGTAAACGCTTCATCGGCTGAATAGGATAAAAACGACTGTATTTTCGTTTCACCAATGATATAAATTGGGGTCCATGTTTCATCACCGAGAAAGCCCAGGCGTTTGTACAGAAGTGCTTTAATGATGGAGTAATTGCTCATTAACCGAAACAAACACTTTTAATTTACCATGATTTTATTTTTCACTTCTAAAGGCGTAAAATATGCGGTTATGAAAATGGCCATATTGTGCTTCACTCTGCTGACTGTATAATTAAAGCTCAATCTCCCCCCCCCCCCCCCCCCCCCAGGCTGATCGTGCGCGGGGGGAACAGCTCCCTGTCCCCGGTGCAGTTTGACTCAGACCTGGACGACGTCCCCGAGCGCGGCATTGTCAGCGAGGGCTCTGCCCTCTACCTGGAGCTGACTGCCGACTCCTCCAGCATCCCGCTGCTGCTGGCGTTGCGTTATGAGGGTGAGGGGAGGCCCGCCCCCCGCCCTGTGCTCTGTCACCGTGTGACATCAGAAATAATAACTGATACTCCCCTCCAATCTTCTGAGCTCCCCCAACCATGCAGTATTTAACCCCCACGAGCCCCCTCCCCCGGGCTGCTCGCCCTCACTCTCCTACCTGCCACCCCCCCCAGCCTTCGACGGCGAGCACTGCTACGAGCCCTACCTGCCCCACGGTAACTTCAGCAGCAGTGACATCACCTTCCCGCTGGGCACGGTCGTCACCTTCTCGTGCTCGGCCGGCTTCGCCCTTGAGCAGGGCCCGGGGGTCATCGAGTGCGTCGACCCCAGCGACCCCCACTGGAACGAGAGCGAGCCGCTGTGCCGAGGTGCCCACGCCACACCCCCCCCCCCCCCCCCCCCCCCCCC